>WURS02474421.1:10018984-10030589 GCA_011762765.2 Rhinocypha anisoptera
AGCATAGTATGGCTGGTAGCTGTATGGTGAGTAGCTTGGAAGGGCACCATGTAAAAGCAGTTAGAATAAACAAAATCTGTAATATAAGAGCTGTCACAGCTATTTTTGTACATATCCACGTTAAAAAAGTAAAAGATCTCATGATGTGAGATTGTCATTGGTAATTAAAGTCATACTGTCAGGATATCATGAAGAAATACCTTTTTATGGCCTATTTTAATATGATGATAATAAAGGTTATTCAATCAGTTAAGGTAGATCTTTGATGAACAAATAATTCAAACTGCCAGGCCTCATCCCAACAAAAATCGACTCCATACTAACTATCACTATATGCTATATTCTCTACTCCAAGTACAGCCTTTCATGCCTTAATGTCTGTGTTATCATTTCCCTGTTTTTATATGTAAACACTCAACATTCTCCTTTGATGGATCTTTGGCCTACTTCTTCATTGGCTATTCACAAAAATGAATGAATCAAACAGTTGAGAGACAACCAGTCAGGTTAGTACTAGGCTTCCTTTATGTATCTTACATTTGTAGTCTGAGGATTGGTTTATTCATATCAGCTCTCCAGCCTACCGTGTCACCTACCAACTTTTCATACCTTAGTAGTTTTTGCAGAAATGAGTGAGTTGTTCTCAAATAAAGGAGGCCCAATCATTTGGATAGTACCATCCTTTATTGATCGTCATCCTAAGTTTGCAGTATGAAAATTGGTTTTACTGCCTTGCCCCACCTGAACATAAATCCCTCTTCAACTCTGGTTAATTATTGCCAGGTGTCATTCTATCTAAATTAACCACTTTTTTCCTGCCTCTACCTCACTTACCCAACTTTCTACCCTCCATTACAGTCTTCAACCAGCCATCTCCTCTAAATATCCCTTCCATCCAACTTTCCTGCCTATTTAGGATTGCACTCAACAATTGCCTATCCTCCTTTCCCATTCCTAACGCTTCATTAATTTTCTTTTCCGTCCACTTCAACTTCTCCATCTTTTGCCAAACCCACATCTCAAAAGCCGTCAATCTGCACTCATCATCCTTCTACAAGGACCAGGTTTTGGATCCATATAAAGTTGGTCTACATATGAGGGTTTCACTAATCTCTTAATCTTTTCACTAAACTTCAAGTCTTTCCTCTCATCAAACCCTTCTTTTTTGCAAAAGCATCTTTTGCTAATCCAATTCTTCTTGCAATATCCTTGCCACTACATCCATCCATTCCCCTCAGGCCTTACCAAAATAAGTAAAATTTTGTGCCTGTTCCAACATATGCCCTCCTAGTTTTATATTTTGGTTAGCTTTTCTATTTCTCAAGAATCTTGTTTTCTTACTAATAATTTACATCCCAAACCTCACACATTGACTCTGTAAAGTGCTCAGTAAGATCTGCAGTTCTTTGGCTGGATGACTGAGTGTAGTCATCAGGAAATTTGACTGCCCACCTACTTTTAATCTGATTACACTGCTCCCCATCCCTCTTTTACCATCTCTTCTTAAAAGTTAAAAAGTGCCAGAGACAGGGCATTATCCCCTAATTACTTTCTCAATCTCAGACATTTACATTCCGGTGAGATCCCATCTTTCCAATCTGCTCCTATTTTTTGAAAAATATCCATCAATTGCACTCACTCAATTTATAAAGTGTTTTCTCGATGTCTACAATGCATGCAAAAACATCCTGTTTCATGCGCAGGCACCCTACTGGATGGCCTGCACATGAACCCGTCCTGGACCAATCCACAACAGCCAACTGCTCTACCATCCATTGAATCTACAGCCTTAAACAAAAAAGAATGAAATGGTATGGGGTAAGAGAAAAAATTTGAGTGAACTGGCACACTAATGCAATTCTTTTCCAAAAGAGGAAACTGGTAAGGCACAATTATTATGCGAGAAATCTAAAAAGAAATATTTTCTAAGATGCACACCAGTTTTATAAACAATGTATGCCCAAACTATACCATTATTAGTTAACATTGATCCCAAACTCTACCATAAAGTAAACCAATTTTTGTAAAGAGATAATTAATGAAGCATTATTATTTTCTATATTACATTTGATCGATGTCTTCATTACTGCTGTCACGTTGAGAGTTACTCTACCTCTCTTAAAGCTGAACTTATCTTCACCTACTTATCCATTTGCCCTTTCCTCCAGTCTTATAGATGACTCTTAGGACTACCTTTGCTGCATGCTGAATCAAACTAATTGTTCTATAGTCCTCACTTTCTCCTGTGTTCTTTTTCTTTAGTATTGGAATTAATACATGCCTAAAAAAATCTTATGGCCACATTCCCTTATCATATATTCCTTGAATCAGTCATATAATATTTCTTAATTCTTTTCCTAATTCTGCTGGTATATTATCCACATCCACCATCTCATTCTGCTTCACATCATGTAGAACCCTTTCTATCTTGTTATCTAATATCTCTGGGCCGAAGCTATTCTCATCTACTTCACATTCCCTTCCTAAATCTAAGTGTAAGAGGCTCTTTATCATAGAGTTCCTTCACCTACCCCTTCCGTCTCTCCCTAATTTTGTCTGGTTCTTTTGCATTCCTAGAAATATCTGTTACAATAGGGATTAATTTTCTATTCAATATCCCAAAAAGGCTTTATCTTATATATATGTATATACTTCAGGAAAACTTGGACGAGCAAAAAACACGAACACACACATAGAAAGAAACACTTAAAAGACTAACATTGGGAAGATATAATTCGGGGCTTGCTTGCCCCTTCGTTCTCTCAGACCGATGAAAGGGCAAGCAAGCCCCAAAGTATCTTTTCCTAATGTGTCTTTTAAGTGTTTCTTTCTGTGTGTGCATGTACATAATATTATAATGGGAGAAAAGTATAACTCTGAATCTGTGGTCAATTACTTCTCTTCTACCACTGGTCTTACAAGATATTGCAAGAGAGTGTGATAACTTGATTGTCATCTGAGATTGGCATGCAAATTCACTCATAATTCAACTTCATTGCTTTGTAAATTTTATAGTTTCAGCCAAAGCTTTGGGAGTGTAGTTTGTCAATAGAAAATTATTATACTTAGAATGTTACCACATATTAGTTTTAAAAAGATGTGACTGGTTTCCCCTTGATCAGATTTTATCTGGCATTTTCCAAAGCTGTTCCTTTATATTTATAACCAAGGGAAAAAAATCATTGGTCACATGAGTAGCGGGAATGATACACTCAAGCAGGCCCAAGGAAGGAGAGTATGAGGGGCCCTTGAAAAGGCCTACACTAGGGGTGGTGACTAGACGCTCTATGCCAATGAGAATCATGGTCCAGTTTTTCCAGAGTAACGCCATAGTTACATAGCATAAGAAATAACTCGAGAAGAGCTTGATTTGCCTGCTGTTGGCCTATGCCATATGCAGAAGTCATAGAAAGGCTGATTTGAGTGAGGAGGAATATGAGCGACCCTAGCTTTAGGAGCCACTGTACAATGCAGTCGGTTGCAGAATACTAAAAATTCCATTGCAGTACAAATCCAATTTTTACAATTAAATCTTACATCAGAGCAAAATGTAATGTTTGCAAAAAGAAACATCCCTTATCACCTTTATTTAAAAATAGTGTGCGGCAAAACTATCAAAGATTAATACACAATATGGAGTTGGACTCACCTCTCAAATCCTGGTTTGTTTATGTGGAAATTTTTGTTGCTTAATGATATGGATACACTGCCGCCACCAAAATATTCTTTCTTTAAAACATGGCCAATAGAATTTTTAATCAGCAGTGCTCCCAACCCAGTGGGATAACCAAAAATTTTGTAAAAGGAAATGCTTACAAAATCAGGTTTTACTTCTGAAAGATTAAGGTCATTGGTGGATACATATGTGGCAGCATCTAATAAACAAAACCACTTCGTTGGTTTCCCTGGCATACAGCAATTTAGAGCACCATTTTGGATAAGTTCCGTCCACTTCAGAGGATATTTGACTCCAGAAAAATTGCATTGTGCTGGATAAACGAACAATGAGTTGGAAAAATTTTCTGTGGATTGTTCAGGATACGATTGTGAGAAGCTTTCTAGTAATTCTGTATTGGATAAAGATTTAACGAAGGCCCCTTTAGCTTCTGCGACTTCCCTCATGCCAATGACCGACGTATGGCTTTCATTGAAGTACACGAAATTTCCACAAGTTTTCTCCGTCCCTGCTACAGAGTTGAAAGCAACGTCTTCATGTGGCACCGATAGCTCCCGGTTGTCTTCCAGTTTCTGTATCGTGTTACTCCCACTCCAATCAAAAGTTTCAACCACTAATTTTAGGGCATTTGTGGCCCCTGCAGTAAATATTACAGAATACTCCTCAGGATTGTCGAAGTGGCTTAAAATCCTGTAAAATTACTCTTTATAAGCATTGAGAATACACGCATCCGGGTTTAAAACATTAAAAAATGCACCTGCCTGTATCGCATTAACTCAATGGCATCATAAGTATGCTTGCTACTCAAACTTAATGAATGTGGATTGCCATAAACATGTCGATGTAAATCTTCGTAGACGGAATTGATCTGAGATGCTGCATATAAGGTTGCAGCTGTATGATCTAAATAAGTGATGCCTAGGAAAATTGATGTTCATTATAATTTGTACCACCTGTTTTTAAGTGTAACTCTCAGGCTTAAACGTACCTTTTAATCTACAAAACTCTTTCGACAAACGCCTCATTACCTCTTCGGAGTAAGTCTCCTCATAGCAGAAACTGTTAGAAGCCATGTTATTACATAACATTTATTTAAACATTGCTGTATAACCTACATGGCTACTCAAAGAAAAGTGTTATGGTATCATTAAAGGTCATAAGTGACAGCATACTGGAGTTCAATGTGAAAAACTAGGTTATTTAAAATTCCAAAACAAGTTTTCCTGTTAGGATGAATGGATAACAACATTCTTACAAAAGATTACAACATTGTAAGTGACCTTTCGATATGTTTGGATCAATTGTTTCGATCGGTCGATCGATGTCTCTCATGTGATATAATTTACACGTCACAACTTATTCTTCCGAAGTGATTCATATAGTTCGTTAATATTCGTTTATTGAGAATATTATTCTACATAATTCTCTAATATTAAGGAAAATAATATCGTTAAGGTATTAATGTCAGGATGGTTAGAATTTTGTCGTAGGAATAATTATATGTAACGAAACAAGGAGCGCGTATGAATACTGGACAATCTGCGTTAGCGTCGAGCAAGTCCACTTCGTCCTTGGAATCATTGCTACCAGGTTTCCATCCCAGCCTTCCTTCATTTCAAGCCCTGTTTTTAGTACCCAGAGATATTCCCGGTAAATCCCGCACCTGCCAAGTCTATCCTGATTACACCAAGGTATGTTCTGTAACTTTTCCTTCCTTCATCTTCATGAAAGTTAACAAAACCTTCACCCAAGCCTCCGTCGAACAAGCTAGCCGGCGTTCCGTGACGCCATTACCGCTTATTTTGTTAGCGTTACCTTATTTTGTTTGCATTATGAGTATATTGTAATCGAGTGGACATCGAGTCAAATTTTTCCTTCCTAAACACTGCTAAATGACCTCCTCTTCACTTGAATCTTCGTTTCATAATCTCTTGACCGTATCCTTTAAAAGTCTTTGTTAATTGTTGTTATTTAAGTATCTGGACGATGGTGAATAACATAATGCTGGCTAGTTTGACGAGTGGCAAACCTTTTCCCGAGGAACCTGGAATTACCTTACCAATACCTTTTAATTCTGTCCAGTTTCCCGAAGAAATATTCCCATTACCAATATTTTCTCTTTTCCCTTTTAAAAATCCTTGAATATCCAATGTGTCTTCCTTGTGCCACCATCCCATGCCTTTCCAGTGTCAGGAATAAGAACCTAATTTCGGCCTCCTATATCCAACAACCAGTTCCCATTTGTGTCCATCATAAATTACCTTCTTCATTGAACTCCTTTGAAGTTGGAAAAAACAAAAACACCTCCTCCTACCTTTATCCTTTTCTGAATTGCCTTCTCTCCAGTTAAAAGTACCGTTCAGGCTTTGGAGAGGGAAACCTGGCAACGTGAAAGATAATGGATATTTTAATAAAGATTATATTCCCATTGACTTTCCTGGCATTTGAAGTTTCTCCTGTCCCATGAATTAAACCTTTTCGAGAAACTTTGAGGAGAGTGATTGGAAAGATGCTGCCATTGAAGCGTTGAAGGGCATGGGTTGGTATGAAACTATAGAAGTAACTGGTAATAATAATATGTAGATATACATTATTAGTACTTAAATTATTGTTGCATTTTATTTGGATATGCTGAAAGCGCAAAGCAATGTTATGCATTCAAGTAATGTGCATTAATGAAGAATACGTTTGTAAATAAGCTAAGATCAATAAAGATTGCTGGTTATATGGCGATGTCCAGATCTGGTGAACATGACCGCACTTTGAGGAAAAATGTAAGTATTTGAATGAATGTTTCGGAATGGTATATTTAATGATATTACAAAGTGCGTAGATGGTATGTAATAAAGACTAGATATTTTCGTTATTGCTGTCCTTTAACAAAAATTTAATCGCGAATCGACTAATCGCTTTTGGTTTTTCAACGCGGTTCCAGTTGCGATCATTCGCATCATTCTTTGGAGAATGCCTGATTAATGAGGTGTGCATCATTTTGATCTGAAATCTTGGGTAATACCATAGATAATAAAGGAAATCCTTAAGTTTGTGGTAACCTGTGTGGTAAATTTACCGTTTAAACGCATTTAGCTCATTTTGTTTCCACGGTCCTGCGTTTAATGGCAATCTGAATATAGTTTTTCTTGTTGTGATAGATGACATTGAAGCGGGTGAGCGATTTCCTCTACTATTTGTGACCCGAAGTTTAAGATCTATTTTTGTTGATTTCCTTTTATCGCTATAAAAACGTGACCTTATAAATCGCGCCGGTATTCACCCACTATATAAAAACTTAGATATGTTTAAAATTCAATGGTAAAATGTTGTGATAGACTCATACTTGGGAATTCGTGTAAGAATATCATTTAAGCTCAGGGTTTGAACTTTGTCTGCATTCAATAGAGGAGGGTTAGCGCCCCTCTAATTTTATGGTACGTTGTATTTTCCATTAAGTAGGTAATGTAATATATGATGAACTTTTTTAGAAATGGGTTTGGTAATTGTATTCCAGGGAATTCGAACTGCTCAATTTTTAATATGCGTCTTAACGTCTCAGGTTAATGGTGAGCCTATCGTATTAGGCCATTAATGGTATTTGAGACTTCTCACTGTTGTTTTGCGCGTGATGACTTCAAAGGTTTTCCATCAGAGCAACAGCCATGTGTATCTCCAAATGGTGCTTAATTACATGATTTCCGTAGGTGTAAGTCACCATAACTTTTGTCATTTTTACGGTAATGATACCATGTTCAGCTTCTGTACATTTTAAAACTCACTGAGTTATAAGCTGCTAACCCGAGCGTCGGGGAAAATTTTTAAACCGGAAGAAGTTTAAATTCTTTCTGCTAAACCACCCTGACCGCTTGAATTTTTCGTTGTTTTGTTGTCTAAGAAATATTTCAGTTTCCGGAAGCCCTCTGATTTCACGTAAATAATTAATGGTCATCGCCCCCCCCCCCCCTCCCAATGTTTCTGCAGAATCGGATGGATTGTAAGGTTTGTTATTTTTAAACGAAACAGATCCTCGGGGTTGTCCGGGAAAAGAGCATATCTAAGTTGGCTCTTATCCAGTGGTATTTCGCATGCTCCCCAGATAGCCTGATGCATTGGCGGTGTCTTCCTAAGGAATGCTGCAATCATCAGCACTAGGGGAGTGCATTGTCTGCATTCTATTCCTTAATTCTCTTATAGTAATTGCATCGGTGGCTTCTTGAATGTTGTTTTGCGTTTTTATGAAATTATTTTAGTCTGGCGATTGGCGGGTATGGAAGCTGTCGCGGAGTGCCTTTTATCTATATCGGCAGGGTTTTCATAGTTAGCCCTGTCAATGCCTCAGGTTAGACCGTTTTTAATTTTTGAAATATCCTTTTGTGTCCCAATTGTTGTGTATGCTAACTCGTAATTTCACCTCACTGGAAGAAGGGGGATCTTGATTCAAAGCGTCGCTCTGTCCCATCAAGCATGTGCCAAGGCTGCTCTGGGTTATTTTAGATGTCTGCAGGCTTATGTGGAAACTGGCCAGAGTTCCTTGTCATTGTGGTGGGATCGGGAAGAATTTGGCCCCAAGGGCGGAACTGGTCAACGCAAATCGTGACGGTCCTCATTGCTTCAATTTAAATTGCCAAAAGTTGTGAGGCTCTTGTTCACTTGTGGAGCCATTCCGTTCTTGACTTTCGTTTCCTTCTCAAAAAGTGACGATTGAGTACAAAGACGTTCTTGGAAGATCATCATTCCGTCGATCATCCGCTCCCGTGAGAAATGAGGTAAAAATTCTTTGAAATAAATGCAGGTGCTTGCACCCATCTGCTCATTAACCGTCGCATGTCAATGTTTATCTTTTCGTTGCTTAAATGAGAAATTTCACTTCCAAAGTTTTCTGTTAAAGCGGCTGCCTTTTTATTTACAATAATGTAAATATTGTTTGTTCGCAAAGGACTAGACTCACCGTGTTGCCGCCCTCTGTAAAATTAGCTTCCAACCCCAAAGTGCATCCTTTTGAATAACTGCTGCTGGTGTTCGCAGCGTCAGCATTCCATTTCCACGAGTTTAGCGTCGCATCGCTTAGAACGAGGATCGTTCAATTTATACGTCTGGAAATGTCCTCTACTTCCGCGCTCCTTTTTTTCCGAATTCGCTTCTCCCTAAAATATTCACGCCGTATTCCGGAATCCTATATATGTATATATATATATACAAATGTATATACCTCTTTCTCACCCTACTGCTCAGTTCCCTGCCTTCACGCACCCCCACCTTACCGTCACTATTCTTCCCCACCATTCCCTCTCATTCCTCTCTCACACTTTTCTACACCACTCTCTCACTACATCTCCACCTCCCCTCCCCATAAACTTCCTTATCCTTATCCTCGATGTCACCGACGGAAAAAATCTCCAGTCCCGTATTATTTATTTCTAACTCGTCTCTGGGTCCCGTCCAATTCGTGCATTGTGTTAATTGTCCATCACGGCTTTCTTTTCCGTGATTGCATATGCAACAACCTCACCAAATCTCGGAGATCGTTTTTTAGAAAAAATTAGGTTACGCTGTCCAACTCCAAAACGCCAAAAAAACTGCGTCGACAACATGTAAATGAGTAGACATGTAAAGAGACCAGTGCAGTGCATAGGGGTGTTGTTGATTTCTCCAAATTAGTAACCATTTATGCCTGAATGAGGTAGAAAATGGGATGAATATGAATAAAAATAATAGATTTTCACGAATGATTCGCTTTACGTAATTAATTAACGGCAAACTGTTTTGACTTGCATCGTTTGTCACAAGAAAAACACGTAGCTTTAAGTGAATTGCATAGTTTCATGTCTGATATGGTGGAATTCGAATATATTGATGACAAGGAAATGGAAATTTTACACTGTTCAAAATATACTTTATTTTATTTTAAAATAAATTATATTTTTATCAGTGTAAAATTGCCATCACCTTGTGATTAAAACGCAATTTCAAAGCAGTTTCCTCCAATGGAAGGAATTTTTTTATTTCTTTTATAAACATGATTCTGAGGGAATTGCGCGAACTTTTAAAAGTCACTTAATAATCCTTTGCTTGTGTAACCAGATACATTTTTTTAACTCACCGAGTATTGCGTCGCTTGTTGGAATTTCATGACAGAAAATGTTAGATTTAATATTTAGTATATTCCCACAAGTAAGTTTCACAGTTAACGGAAGGGTTCCATTTTCCTCTTTCTTTCTCTGTGTAAGGTCCCTCTATAAAAAGTCAACGATTGGAAATTACAATCATATAAGCGTTATTAAAGTACAGACAATATTAGTTGTCGCTATTCTAATATTTTACTATGGTTGACAATTTCAAATTTTATTGCTTCACTAATAATTATCTAAATTACTGATCTTCATATTTTTACTGTGAAGGTCTATACAAGCAGGCATAAATGGTTATAAAAACCTGAAACTTAGTTTGAATATTTTCTATTCTCTCCTCATATAACACGAAATTAAACACCTCTCTTAAAAAGATGGAACTCGTTTTCAAGTTTAAAAATTAATACTAATGGTTTATATATAATATAAAATTATTTACCTATTTATCAATTATAATGAGTTTATTTATGCCCCAACTTATACTTTTTTATTTAAAAACATGTCTTATCTTACCGAATTTTACTAAGGAAATGCCATACAATTTTGGAGAATGTGGATTTCATATGTTCTTTTCACCAAATATAAATACAGGTATTAGATAGGGACTATTTTAAATAATAATGTTAGTGCTGAAAACTTAATGTCGGATTAAGTGCTCATGAATTTTCTTTATAATTCAAGGATATATGTAGATCTTAGAAAAAAGAAACTCTATGGATGTTACTTAGTTGCACTTGCAGGAAGTAAAACAGAAAGGTTTATATATTATTTCAAAAATAAATAAATTTTTTGATTAGACTGAATTTCTGAATTTGCTAATTGTAAATTGATTGTCCTATTTATACTGTGAGTTAACTATCCGCATGGCAACCAAAAAATAATGAATCTCTTGTAATGAATGAAAGAAGAACAACTGCCTCCGAGGAGCACAGTTAATGATAATTCGAGAACATTTTTTCGCCACTACATATACTGTGTCAATGTAGCACGTGTCTCCGAAACAGAGCTACATTTTGGAATTATTTTTAAGGGTATAAATATATCAGTAAAAGTTTTAGATATCTTCCTTTAAGAAATGTATTATCTACTCCGATCTTAACGTGCTTAGCCAACTACTGAAAAATTTTGAGATGACACGAGTCCTATTTCACCTTACCGCAGTTAAAAAGTTAACGATTTCTGTGTATTATGTAACCAGTATAACAATAAAGAAAATGCAGCATGCACTAATGACGAGGAGTTTCTTATCACACAATCTTGCATCTTCCTCCTGCACCCTAGACCGCTTACTCTTTCCGGACTCTCCAATTCGCGTGATCACCTGGTTCAAAGGGTAATGAAGGTGACCGGAAATGAGTAGTGCGTCGGTTAAAGGTCATCCTCATGCAAATATGACCTTTGGCTGTTCCCATTTGATCTAAATGCACATGATAGTAAGAAAGACGAGACTTTCATTCGACCAAGAACATCGGGAACTTAGAAGTTTAATCACGAAATGCGGGAGGTAGGCAATCATATATTCAATTCCCAGCTTATTATACTTAAAACCAAAATAAAAATATTCATAAATACTTTATAAGCTGTCGACACACCTGTACTTAGTCGTCAGATAATCGTTTGAACTGTATATTATTGGAAGATACAGTTTCAGGCTTCACTTTGTGAAACAACTTATTCCACATATAACCCTTGTATGTGGAATAAGTTGTTTTTTATTTTATTTTAGTTTTTTTATATTATATACTAGTTTATATATATATATATTATTATAATATATATTAGTTTATATATATTAGTTATATTTTTG
>WURS02474421.1:10035797-10053124 GCA_011762765.2 Rhinocypha anisoptera
CAGCCAGAGTCTAACCCGTTGCCTTCCCGGTGCCCCCGGATCGGGGTTCCCTTGGGGGGTTTCGTCCCTGTCTCTCCCCCTCGGCGGGAAGGGGGGGGGGGAGGTAGGTGTGCTGGACGGGGCAGAGGGAGAGAGGGAGGGAGCTTGTGCTAGCTCACAGTCCCAACAAGCGCCGTGGAAGCCGGTCGCTCGTTTTACACGCCCACCTCCCACCTAGTCCAACCAACCTTCCTCCCATCCACATGCACCCTTGCATTCTCGTCGTGTACTAACTTCAGGTCAGTGCGAGGGTGATTTCGGGATGTACGTAGTTTGAATTAGACGTAGTTGTTTTGTTAAAGGAGTCGTATTTTTTTTTGCTCATGAACATGGTAAGGGCAGGATGAAGTTCGAATCTCCTTTCAGGTATGAATTATTTTTCCATAGTGATACCCTTCCCGCATGTTTTCCCCTCCGCATAAAACCCGTATTTGTTTCCCCGAAAACTTTTTCTCTTACCTAACCATCATCTGCTTGCTTCTCTTTGTCCACAGAGTGACCTGACTTGACCTGGTTCACCACCGCCCCCCAGGCCCTGGTTCCCGGCTCCCCTTGGAAACTTAAGTAGCAACGTCTGCATAAGAAACAAAACACCTGCACCTACCATTTTTCCACCCTTTTCATTCTCCCTGCACCAACCCCCTGTCCTCCCCCGCGCCACCCGCTGATTATATCGGGGTCCCCGGTCCATTTTAACGCCCTGCCGTAGTTGTATGGCACTTGGGTCATACTCAGTGAAACTGGAATCTCAACGCTCAAGCGACACCGAAATGGCATCCATAGACAAGCCTCTGCCCAATGATGACCCCACAGTCACCCTCACCATCCGGCTCATCATGCAGGGAAAGGTAGGTGACTGAAGACGCTTTAAGGGCCAGACTCCCGGTTTCGCGATCCGAATGAGTTCTTAAGCTAGGATGCCACGCTAGTGAAAATCGGCATGTAGCCTAAATAAAGATTAACAGGTGTATTACGCGAAACGCATTTATGTTTATTCCTTTCCGAATGTTGTAGGTTCGAGGTCATGTTATTTGTTTGGCTATGGGGTTTAGGTTTTTTGTTTGCAGTTTTGCACCATGCATTAGAAATATAAAAATTTCCTCAAAAAATGAAATGAGAATTGTTTTGATGCGATTTAACTTTCGTTGACATATTGCCGTTTTATAGGCCGTAATTTTATTAAGTACTGTGCGTTTCCAGGACATCTTCGTTTTTTACGATGAAAACTTTAAAACACATTTCAGATTAGTAATATCCGTTGTCTGTATTTATATGTAGTGGTTAACGGAATTGTATTCTGTATTCTTAAATATCATTCTCAGTTTACTTAACTGCAATCGGAGAGTCCCTTTAATGATTTCATTTCGGGAGTTACGGGACCTCGATAGCTAATAATTTAAGCATATAATTTATTTTCTTAAACATAATTTAGCAAATACTTACGTCAAATACTATCATTATTTATTTCCCACGACCATTCTTTAGAAGAAAGTTTATTGAAATTTGTTTATGCATTTCCTCACCTCTTTTGTTTTTTATTATCTCTACGAATGTCGAGGTCGAGCATCTGGCCATGTGACTGCAATGCAAGGGGCATAATTTCGAGGATGTCAGAAAGTAAATGATACTTTTGGAAGTGAAAGTAATTCCTTTTGTAAACATTCACATTTCCTTTTGGAACTCATCTTTCCTCGGTCACAACTTGCTATAAGAAATTCCATTTTCCTAGTTGTCATAAAGTGCTTTTCTCCCCATGCCTGTGCCCATTGAGCCTAGCACAAGATTACATAGCGATCAAGTAGTTATATAGCACCAGTATGTGAATGTTGTCCTTTTCTAGAAACCGCTGGAGCAACTTGCTAAATGTGAAGGTAAAATTGCTTGATTTGAATAGATATTGATGTCTACTGATTGCATGAAATGGCTTATGACCATGTCCTCATGGTACCATAAACCCAGCTTAAATTAATCGCGGAAAGGAAGAATAGATACTACATATTTGGTTGTTTCTTCTAGTTTAGTCAATCATTTATTTGGAAAAAATCGGAACGGTTTGCATGTAGCTCGGTTTTGTATTCGAGCATTTAAATGGGTAACGTATTCTTGTGGGTTTGCTTCTGTGGGCTTCCCTGGCAGACAGGGACAACCGTACTAATGCGACTTTTCTTTGGGAAGCATTTTATGTGCTAATCTTGTTACATACACGGCAGGATTTGTAGGGGGAGGAACTGACGTTTTTTCTGTCTATCCTATTCTGTTTATAGAATTTCACGGAAGAACTTAGTGTAGCCTAGGTTTGCTGAGGAGGTTACGTAATATAGTTTCGAATACAAAAAAACGTTAGAATATGATGTTACCTATTTGAAATAAACCGTTGGTTTTCGTTTTGAACGTGTCTAACAAAACCATTTTTATTTCTCGTCAGCCGCTCCTCCTTTTTCTATTTTTGTCGCACTACGCATTATATTTGAGCCAGCGTATTTACGATCTAAAACTTAGCTGCCGGCTACCCCCAAGTTCACCTTTGGTTGGGAAAGTCTTCTGAGTTGTTGTGGGATCTCTTCTGACTCTCATTTCAGAAATTCACCATTGTTTCTATGCTGTACATAAAATTAGTTTCGACTCTTCGCAACGTTAGCTTTTACAGCTGTTGTTACAGAGAACGTGATATTAGTACGCTAATGTTGAATTTGGGTTAGTAAAGACGGGGTAGACATGTGGAGTACATTACCAGACATAGAAATTGAATGTGGTTCATCATTTACTATAGCATGATTGTTTAAGTAATGAGGACATCTGCATATTTATCACGCAATTTTGCTGCTGTTTTTCCTCTTAGTTGCAACTGTATTTGTCCCGGACAATTTGAATTTAACTGCAGTGACGGTAGCCGAAGATGCATCTTTGAATATGTGAAGTTTAATTTTGTTCGTTACTGCATATGAATTAAAATTTGAGGAAGATGTCTGGAAATAGCATTTCGCAATTTCATTTTGTGGTTCTAGGATTCAACAACAATCGAACTCATCTAACTTGATCAATGAAGTAAACATCCAATCGATAATCGAAACCATCTTAGCTTCAACGTTCTGGAACAAGTTTATGATTGCATATTACCACGTTTGAAGACCACTCGAAGCTCGTCCAGCGATTCCTTCAAAATACTCTGGTGTAGAAAAACTGAAAATTCATTTGGCGTATTCAATATAACTTTACCTAATTGGAAATCTTAATGTAAACAGATTCCAGTATTGTTTCAATACAATAGCTATAATATATTTACCATTTGCTTTATTTATCTTTAATGACTTTCGTACTCTGGAGCCGAATAAAGAGAACTAAAACTACGATGGATCACTTAGTATTTATTGTTTTAATTTCCTGTTACAGCATTTTGTTGGGGTAATTTTTTTCTATTTTCATTCAAGTTGCTTAGCTTTCGTTTTTAAAAAGATAGAATGTATACATTTATTTTAATTTGGTCCTGTAAAAGTAATTACAAAGTCCGAAATATTGCATTTAGGGTTACTTCATCATATTGTATGGTCCTCAATGACTTTTACGTGAAGGTGAACGTCGCCTTTGATAAGACTTTTTTATTCTCGTTTTGGTTCAATTTTATACGCCTTTTGCTATTTAATTTTCAACACGAGCGCATCGTCATTTTTATTTTGACTTTTAAGTACATGTTAGTCTTTGTTCCAGACGCTCAAAGCGTGTCGTTTTCCGAAGGTAATTTACTAAGAAAAATAATATTCGGAAGTGCCCCGTGCCGAAGAATGTTATTTAACATCTTCGAGAGCGTCAGTTAAAGTTGATCCAAAGTTGGCAGTAAATATCGGAATCTACATACGCAACGTGTTTCATTTGGAAAACTTCTGAGCAAACTTCCCTGTTTTACCTTGCTTCAATCAGCGGAGACAGACACAAAACTATAGCTTCAAAATGTTTATCAGCTGGTGCACAAGTTAAAGGCCTGCCTGGGGTGCTACTTATTCAGAATCAGTTCAGTTGTGGGAATTATCCTCAGCCAATTACTCGATAGGTTTCTTTAAAGAACAGAGGTGTTTCTCACTGTTTGCAATCTTATTCAGTAATGAATGCTTCTTGTTTACGGTAAATAGCTATCTGTGTAAGGTTTTGATTCTAATTGTCGTTAGGTGGAAAGAGTCGCAAAAAGCTCAACCAAATTTGAGAAACCCCCAGGCCATTTTTATTCTTCCCTCAATTGCGCTGTGCGTCGAACGTGTGGTGATCACATGAACTATGTAGGTCTCTTGTAGTTTAATCGGACTCAAGTTTATTCATGACGGTTTTAGCTATCTGTCCCGCCATCCGATGCGTTTCCTTACCCCGAGGACATTGTCGTCTTTCGAACTGGACCGAAAGCTAATGACGTCATGGTCGATGGTATCGACCATGACGTGAGCGTGGTTTTCGCTTGTATTACGGTCGCAGTGTCATAGAGACGGGAAGTAATGGATTTAACCGCCATCCTTTTCCCAATCCCCCACATGGATTTGAAATCGTTATTCTGAAAGATATATTTGTTATGTTAAAGTTGAAAATGAGCCTTTTCTCAGCCGAGTACTAATCTGAAATGGTGTTTATTTCACTGCGAACGTACCCTTAGTATGATGCCCTTAAATATTCCTGGGACGAGTTATTAGTGTAGGCTCCGTGATGTAGTAATTATTATTATTAACGCTTCATTTATTTTTTTTCGGCCTGAAGAATTAAATGCAAAAGTGCCCACCTATCGTCACTTGTCTGCGCCGCGTACACCACGTCCATATTGACGTTCCTTCCTTCAGTGATCGGAAATGGCTACAGGTTTTTTTATTAGTTCAATGGAAATTTAGCTTGACTGAATCAAGCTTTTTGGACTCTCTACCTTAATAATCTTATGGCTATAATTAAAAAAATAGCCGATCCTGTCCACTTGCGGATAGGACATCGGCTATAAATCACATCGGATGTCACATGTGTTTAAGGGAACATTTCACGGTATTGGAAGAAGTCGCGAGAGGTTAATTATAATAACCAATGTCATAATTTCGGTACTGATATTCTACAATGTGATAGTTATTAGTCCCTTTTCTAGTTTCAGGCAAGAAAAAACTATCATTTAAAATGTTATTGCATGTGGGTGGTTTGAAACTTTTGTTCAAAAGTTATAACTGCCTAATTTTCTCGTTCAAATATTGATGGAAAAGTTTATGTATCCATATCCTCTCGAGATTCCCACATTATTAACATATTCTTTTATCATTCATCGTCATATTCTTACTTATCAGAGATAATTTATCAACTTTATTGGCCTCAACAAGGTGTCCAATATTTTGTGTCATTTGTGCTCACGTTTATAGATTTGAAGTTGCCTATAAACTGTTCTAATCGAAAATGCAGTTCACTACAATGTTTATCGAGATTGGCATTACTCCCCTGATATGATAAGCCTTTCATTATATAATGTTGAATCAGCACATTCTTTCATTCATCTTTTGGAAACTTCTCGACTTTTTCCATTCAAATTGTCGCCAAACGGAGAGAAATGGACCGACTCGACCGATTTTCCTGAAACAGCGTGACTGTACTCAACTGAAATTATCGCGATATTTACCAGTGGTGCCATCTCTTTGACTTTTCCCGAAAATTTCAAATAACATCGCTTAATTCAAACTTACTCGAGTTAACGTAATAGATTTAAGAATATAATATCGCCAACTACTTTTTTAAAGATAGTTTTTTAGGTATTTTGCTAATGTTTACCATCGGTTTCTTAATTGGTATTGACACCTATATTTACTGCAAGCGCATGCTGACTCAAAACCATTGTTAGTTTTAGACAAAAACATCAGTTCCCTAGGGAATATTCGAAACTGCAACTTTTGGTTTAGTGCACAATATACTAGGCTAACTCATTTACCATCTTTTTACTGAGGAGTAAATAATTCAATTTTTGTGGGTATGAGGTTTGATGTAATTTACACATTAGGGAGAATGGTATTGTTCAAATCCAGCTAAATCAATTAAAAAAATGGGGATGAAAATATTTAAAGCTCACAGGGTTTTTATGGATGACCATGGAGTCATTTGTGCACTTTTAATAGTGAATGAATTATTCATTGTGAGATTTTACTATTATTATCCAGTTTATTCTTTGATTTTGGCTGCAATTTAAAGTTTTATGGTACTAGGTGAGCTCTACCTTCACTTAACAAGCCGAGCTTAGGGTTGATTAGGAATGCCATTCATATTTTACGAAGATATCACTATTTTTACTTTTTATTTACTTGCAGTCCATGCAGCTTTAAGAGAATTTATTAGTGTTTTATTTAGTTTTGCTTAAATTATAGTTACTAAGTGGATATGTCTCAGTTCTTTAGGTGCATACGAAGTATTAGAGTAGCAGAAACAGATCGAACTTGTTACTTTCTCAATTCATTCATTTTATTTGCTCTTGTCAACATGTTGAATGGAGCAGTTACTTTGCAATTCCCATGAACCAGGTACTACACATGAGTGCATGCTTATGGAGGTTAGGTGCAGTAGCTCACACTATTAACTTAATGATATGCATTTCATCACTTGCACTATGATGGGCATATGAGGCCTTGATAATAATTTGCCACAAGAAGAATAATCACAGATATCAAGTAATGCATTAATTTAACTTTAAAGTGAATATCATAATCACTCATTGTATTGAATTAAACATGTTTGAAATCTATTAGGTAATTGAGTGGTGAAACAATGTGATTTCAAATTATTGGTAAGCTTCAAATTTATACAATCCATGTTAAGGCAAAAATACTTTTCTAGTGGGTACATAAATATTTTTGAACTATATAGTTTTTGGAATTTGATGGTTATGTCAAATACAAACTGTTCCAGTTCCATAACTTTTTATTCTGATAAGAATGGATAGTCGACTTTATTTACTTGTTCATTATCTCTAAATTACATGTTCCATTGTTAAAATATTAATAGTAGTGAGAAACCTGAATTTTTTTAAGGTTTAATTGATTTTTAACTATTTGAATCTGTATATCATTATTTATTACCAGCCTGGTGGCAATTGGTAATGTTTTTAGGAAGTCAAGTAGGATAGATTAATGACCAAGACCTTTGGTGTAATGCTAAAAACTGCAACATTTCTACAATATTTCATTATATCCTGCTTAAGATTTAGAGATGTTAAATTTTCTTGTACTATTTCAACACATTTCTTAAATAGTGCAACATGCAATATGTTTAATATGCATTTTGTAGATTGAGTCTAAGAGTTAATGGTAATGTAGAGTAAATGATGTTAGATAGAAGTAAATAGAATGTGATTTCCTGTGAGGCAGAAAAATCTTTTTTAGTTAAATCATGGAATTGAGTTTATATTATTTAACTTATGAAGTTTAGTTTTATTATATCTGAGCAGCATGAATATAGTTACTTTTAATGAGAAATTTTTCTTTGTAATTTTTCCTTCATTTCATATCACTTCCAAAAATGTGGGCTATGTGCAAAAGTTTACATAAAATGAAAAGTCATGCAGGGCATAAATGACAAGCCAATTCGGGCTGAAACATCTTTGATTTCTCATTTGATTAACATCTACAGGCCTATTGCAAGTTTTCATTAATTTTTTATATATGAAAGAATAATTTTTCAGAAAATGTTTCATGTACCTCTGATTCTTTCAAAACTAAGTTATGCTTTCCTTATCATTATGGAGCAATTCTATAAAGTTTCAGCTAATAATACTCATAAAATCAGGCTTTAGGAGTGAAACTGAGACTGTCATCTGTTTTTCTCTTTCACCATACAATAGCTTTATTTTGCATAATTCAAAGGACCTTTGGATTTCTGAGTTATATAGCAACTGCTTGCATTCATAAAAGTTACTACAGACCTAGAGAATATTGTTCTCCCCCCCAGAAATTTTTACTTTTGTCATAAATGTCTATTATTTCATGATTGATAAAGTTTTCTTCTAATGTTAAACGACATGATGCCATACTTTAATAAGACTTTGTAAGTTGAAAAAAATGAATGGTGCCTTCAGTTTTAAGGTAAAGAAGAATTCATGTCCGTTTAAGAATCTTCTGAAGACTTTCCCTTGTATGTACCAGTATACACTGCTGTAAACCTTTTGCTGTACAAAAATGATTTAGAGTATTTCATTTAGTACTTCATTTCGAGCCATAAATAAAAAACATGTAGAATTATCGTAGATTTGACATTGATCCTGAAAAATGGACTTATCAAATTCATAAATGATATGGAAACATTAATTATTGCTAAACCTTCACCCATTTATCCTTATATTTCCCCCTTGTTGTTTTCTGATTATTCATTTAGATTTCTCATGTACTTTGAAGCTTAAACATAAAGTTGCTTCTCTTAGCTATATTTTTCTGTAATTAAGTCTTTAATTGGTTAAGACCTTACTGCAATTTGTATTCTTAAAGAATAACCAATAATCTAGCACTGAGTAGGAATACTAAAATTGAAGAAACAGGATTTAACTACCCATATTATTATACCACTAAATAGTGCATTTTTAAACATTAGTCATTGTAAAAAATAAGAGGTACTTAAAATGTTTCATATAAAATATTATTTAAATTTAAAGTTAAGGGAGGAACTGAATTATTACATCGTATATTTTACATAATAGTTCCACAAGCCAACAACAGATCTTGTGAAAAATGTGATTCTAAAACCATTGTTGCTGTAAATATGCTATATTAAGACATTACCAAAATCAATTAATAAATGCTTCAGCAGCCATATTTTAATTATTTCTCTTCTGATTATTTGCTGATTCCAGCCACAGTTTACAAAGTAGGTAGATGAATATTGATGTAACTGTGGTGTCTAAGTGTAATTAATTACTATTTGAAATGGCTACTGCTACCAAAATGCTATTTTTAAAAGTATGACAGGCAAAAACATTTCAAAATGATAGCATATAGTTTTTTCTCTGATTTTTGTTCTCAGACTGCAATACTCACATATTGTTATCCAGAGATCTTAAGAATTGGAATACAGTTGTTTAGTGTGCTTTTATTATGCCTTTTACATTTATTTCTTAATATGCTAATCAGGAGATAAAGTATTTTTTTTTTGCTTGTACACTTTTTTCATTTTGGGAGATGAATTTTAAATGTAAAATAATGAAAATAATTTTCTTTCGACATTTGATGCTGGTATTTTATACTGGGATGTTTCGTATTTTGTATGCATCTCATAGGTTCCAACAAATTTGTTCTCCCAGTCTTAATTTTTTTGGTGGTTTCTTTAAGGGATATATGAATCATAGAAATTTCAACCAAGCATGATCATACAATTCTACATTAAAACATATATGGAAAAATCATACTTGAGATAGCTTAATATTTTTTGCTATATTTATATACTCAGACAAAATGTACTTTTCTTAGGATTATTTTTATTAATTTCTATGATTTCCTGTTTATCTTTTCAGGAGGTTGGAAGTATAATTGGCAAGAAAGGTGAAATTGTCAAGAGGTTTAGGGAAGAAGTAAGTATGCTTTGTATTAATATATAATGTTGTTGGTAACTCATTAGCTACTAACATACCCTGTGTTGCTGGATAGGTGAATGTGGTTTATTATTTTGTTGTTTTGGTCATAAAAGAGGAACCTTTACTGCAGGAGAAACTTGATAGTTTTTAACTATGGCTAGGTATCTTTTTATCTCCAGTTAGATTGCAACTAATAATTCCTGATCTGAGTCTGAATTGAAAATTATGAAAATTGTTTCTCTTAACTTTTAGCTTTTTTAGAGTTTCCCCTAAATGACTTTTTATTGTTGGTATTATAGTATAGTTTGTGTATTACATCAAAGGAATTGTAATTTCAAGATGGGAAAATACCTTGGATCAGATCACATGATGGAATTCCATAATGAAACAAATAGAGGTTGTAGATTTTATATATTGCCTAAAAAAAAATGAGGCACAACCAGTTTCAATGATAATCATCACCATCTGGTAATGTCTTCACCTGATGATGATGATGATGATTATCTTCCAAACCGGTCATGTCTCATTTTTTCTGTAGAAATACATTAAAGCCTCTATTCATTCAGCGTCTATATGTTTCATATGCTTTCAGAGTTTACTCTTATCCATTTATCAATTTACTATATTTATTCCATGTAAGAGCCTATTTGTTAGTGGAAGTAAATCTTGGAATATAGGAAAAAGCATTTCTGAAAACATTTGAAAAGACACCGGTGTCCATTATTGTGTTTTTGGACTGTTGTCCAATTTTTCTATCCCGTAGTTGGCAATGCTAGTTGAATAACTTAAAGGGAATATGTTCACCTGACTTCATGTAACTGTTATTGATATTGAGTTCATGTTCTGTTATGATGGTAAACATTATATATGATCTATGTCTGCATTCTGAGTAAACTGCTTTCATATTTGCCTATAAAGATTTGTCCAATCTCCTAGTTTATGTCTGTCCATAGCTGGAAGTGCTTATAACCAGACCAATTAAACCATTCACAATTCATTCAGGATTACAAACTAACAGGTTTTCATAAAAAATATGGAACATACAACCTATTAGAGACTAATTTTTCATGCAAGCTAACCTTTTGTGAAAGAAGTCAGTGGTAGATCAATCTGGAAAATTTCGAAAAAGAAGCTATAAATTGTCCTAAATGTTGTAGTTAATACTTAAAAAGCATTAGCATGTATGTATCCATGGTGTAATGTTAGCTATGAGCATGGTGTTTTGATGTATAGCTCAAATTGTACTTTTATGTTCAAGTGTACAATGTTAATGTCAGATACTGACCCATTAAGGGGTAATTGATAATATGTTAACTTATCAAGTAATCAAATTGGAGTGGTGCGATGGAAGGTATGGAGGCATTCATGCAAGAAAACAAAGCATATTGCTGCCGAAAATTTCTTTTGGTGTTGTATGTAATTGTAGCATCATGGTAAACACTAATGCCGGTGAAATATTTAATATACTGCCAGTAAGGGAAAAATTTCATTCCCAAATTATTGATCAGTGAAGAAAGTTCACCTTCTGAAGTCTTATGAATAAATGTTTCATGTTTTTTTAACATGCTCATGGTGGCCTGCAACACAGTGTTTGTCTTTACTATCAAGTTCATTTTGGCAGCTGGGCAGCTACAGTATGTCGTATCAGCTTACCCACTTTTCAATGGCCTGGGTCCATTCCTCCATTCTGTACTTTGAGCCCAGCTCAATCACATTACTCTTGAGATTACCATTTTTGGTACTGTGAATAAAATCATGGAGTTGATATGATGGATGGATGAAAAACATAATCGTGAAAATCAATATTTTAGGCTTGAATGTCTCAGGTACTATTTCAGCACCTCTAAAGTTTTTCAGGCTTCTTCATCAGAAGAATGTCACTTTTTCAGGCAGGTAGCTTATTGAATGCGTGAAATTGAATATTAATTGAAAACAACATGCAAGTGTTCAGTTATTAAATTGAAGCATCTATGACCCAGAAGTCATGTATCAGTGAATGAGGTTGTATTGCAGGGGCTCTCTTGGGATCCAAAAAAGACACAAGGAGATGGCAGCAGGGGGGACTACTGAAGCTGTATGGCATTGAAGAGACAATTTATGGGGATAGAATGTTGATCAGAACTACCATACAGTGGATTATATTCCCTGGGCAAACTCCCCTACAAACCATGTTTAACCATTATGCTACTGTTTTCAATCTGGTGAAAGATATGTTAGACATAATTTGGTGAAGCTCTTATAGTATTTTTCATTGTCCCTTATGTTAGGATACAAGGAATAGATTGCTTAAAAAGAGGGAAATGATTAGTTGAACAAATTTAAACAGCATATTAATTTTTAGAGGGAATATTTGTAAAATAGTGTTCCACTTTTTTAATTGAAATTATAAACCTAATAATTATCTATATTATACAGTAAATCCTCACATAGTTTGGTAGATACAGTCCTTTCAAGTGTCACGTCTTGTGAAATCGCACTCTTAGGAATCCATAAAAATTGTGAATGCTGTTTTACTTCATCTTGATTCTTGATCTTGATTCAGCATAATATTTTATGGATATGCAATTCCTACCTGAGGAAAATAATTTTGTATTTATAATTTGTACTTACCTAAAAGTAGTAATATTTGGTCTACTTTATGTGAAATATGTACAATTAAATCAAAAAGTCATATAAAAAGATGCATAAAGTTATTTATTTATGGTACTCCATGTCTTACCAAGAAGAAATTTGGATAGGAGCCAAAATACGTCTTGACCAAATTCAATCCTGAGTGTGCACTATGTGAGGGTTTACTGTAATATAAATCTTATCACAAAATAATTAGAAAGAAATTTTTTTAAATTCCTCTTATTTTTATATGGTTTTTATTGTTTATTTTGATTATCCTGATTAGTTTATTTTCCTTTCAATTAGTCAATCTTATGACATCACATACATAAGTGTGGCTTCTTTTGTTGAGTTCTGTCCATTATTCTCAAAGTAAAGAGACATACCTAAGGTATAGTAAGGCATACCTAAGGTATAGTAGATAGCAAAATGATATAGTTTATAAATTTTTATTCCAAAAACCTAGTTTCTATGCTATGTAACCTTCAAAAATTTACTGAATCTTTGAAGGGAACAGTAATTTTGTCTGGTTTGTAGAATTTTGCAATTTTCAATCAGCATTTCAAGAAACCTCCGCAGTCTCTAATGATTTACTTTGTCCTTTTTAAATTTGTTCTATGTATTTGTAAAATGATGGAAACTAAGGTTTGTGTTATATGAAATACTTTGTATGTCATTACAGTGGAAGATGGAGAAAAACTCCCATTCTTGTCCAGTAGTCTCACAGAGCATTGGAAGCCATGTTCTATTTAAATTGCAATTACCAAGAAGATACATATTTCAAAATAAATATATATCTGGTGCCAGAGATTTTGTAGAATCTCTAATTTTTGTAAAAACTACAAGTAGTGTCTGTTTGTTTCCTTCTACTGATAGTAGAATGGTTGATTCAAAATAAAATATGACCCTGGGGAAGGAACTTGTTGTGATGTTAGGAGGAGAATTCAGTACTTGAAACCCATTTACCTCCAGAATAACTGGACTGATGTAGGAAATGATAATTTTCTGGCCCATTTCTTTGTGGAAATTGAAGCTGGGTCAAGGAAGACAATGAAGTTCATCTGTGGCATACTAATGGAAAACACTGTCTGCAAGAAGTTCATCCAGAATTTCTCCGTTAAACAATTTCTATCTCAATTCATTGAAGAGGAAGTTTTTCCACTGAAAAAGGATTACAGAGAATGAAACAAATGTGAGCAAAAAGAATTTTTATCCATGGTTAAGGGTATTTTAGAAATAATATTTCCAAATAAAAATATCAATAATCACTGAAACACAGTAGAACACTGTAACATGGAAAATTCGAAAATTTAACATAATTAATTTGATAAAATTCATTTACGATTAAGGCCATTTAGTGAACAGTGCTTAGACTCTGTAGTTTCATCTACACCAGTGGTTCCCAAAGTGGGCACTACCGTCCCCTTTGGGGTGGTGCTTTGATCTAGGGTGGGCGAAAAGAAACAAGGAAGTTGGACCGGGTGGCATTTGTGCATAGGTTTACGGAATTAAGGGGGCAGTGACTTGAAAAAGTTTGAGAAACACTGATCTACACCACAAAAACTAAGTGTACAAAAAAATTGTGAGCAATATATAATGGTTCCTAAAGCTTCCAGTCTTATTTTTGGTGAGAACATAAGTTACATCTCATCTGTTAAAGATTAGTTTGTTGATATTAGAGATTCAGGGAAATTTTTAGCTTACATCAGAACTTAATAGTGATTACCTTGAATACCAAGTAGTGGTAAGAATGATAATGTTTCACTTTCTGTACAAGTTTTCACTTTCTGTTTAAGTTTTCACTTTCTGTATAAGTTTTCACTGCTTTAATGTAAACCACCCTTGTTTCCACTGTTTTAAGAATCTAGTATGACATAGTAAATGATGTATGTATGACATAATGCTGTAAAACTCTTAAATTTGCTGTCCATTCTTCTTGTATCATTAGTTCTAGACTTAATAAGTACCTGCTTTACTGTTTTGAAGAACAGCAATGAAAACATGATGTGCTAACTTAAAAGATTGAAACCAGTCATAAGTATGAGGTCTTAATGTTTCTCAGCCTTGACAAAAAATGGGAATACTATTTACCCTTTTTATCACGTTTTTTGTTCTTTCGAGTGTTTTTTTCCTATAGATCGTTTGGAATTAGTTTTGCTGATCAAACAAACATGTTATTTGAATGAAGACTTTTTGAATCCTCACAAAAGTGTTCTACAGTAGAAAAACGTATAGATCTGCACTGTGAGTTCTTGAAAAATTCACCTTTTTTTCCCCAGATTTGGCACCCTCTTGACTTTTACCTCTCACCAAAACTTAAAATGCCCTGCTTGTCAAGTTTCCATAGAATGAAAAGGTGATTGGAGGGTTATTTTCAGATTTTCAGGAATAAGAATAATGTGATAGAGCATCTTTAGAATATGTGTACTGGACTTCAGGAAGATTATGAAGAAAAATATAAACAATTTTATAGTTTCAAATTCTTTTTTTATTTTTAGACCCAAAACTTTTCTGATCACCCTGTTATGTCCATAAAATTCCAGAAATATTGCAACTGAAGACTTGTGATATTGTGACTTGAGATCTTGGAATCTCTATCTTTTGTAATCATATTTAATTATAGTTTTTAAAAATTTTCAGGAAATGCCTTGAATTTCTGTCCTTGATAGGACTATGCTTTGTTAGTGTTCCTTATAATTTTATATTATTGTCAAGTGTGACATCATGACCATTTCCATCATATTTGTAAAATTTGTTGCTTTAATATTGTAAGTTATGTTAATCATTTGGTATAATTTGTTAACAGAATACATTTAGTAATAATATTGGTTTTTCGTAAAATTGAACTGATGATGAATATTTTTCATAGTTGCCAGCAACTAATAAGTACATGCACCTCTTCAGTTGTATTGTTGGGAGTTTCCTTAAACTACAGTTTGTTGTATGGTGAACTAAGCTGTTGTGTATACTACTCTTTCCTATTATCTGTGTATTGCTATATTGTATTATTTTCAGTAGCGTGCAAATGTGCTTTACATTTTCCAAGTGATAAATGGTGTATGTGTTGGATTATGGTATTTTGAAAAAGCTTTAGTATAGTGTAATCAGGTGCACTTTTTGGTGAATCCCCATTTCATACCATTCTTATTTTAAAAAATATGATACTATTATAAAATAGTTATGTAGATGTGAAGTTTCTGTATGAACTATAAAAGTGAATAATTTAAAAAAATGTCATCCTAATGGAGTCCAAATTGCTATTTCAGCTGCACATGTGTGGATAAAACTTATTCACATAGGTGGGGTTGTATGAAGTAATTATTCAAATTACGAGATAATATTTTAGGTTAAAGTAATTTTTTCATGGATTCCCATTTAATGCTGTTATCTGCATAGTCTTTTTTGTAAAAATGAAATGTTGTAAAGGCCACTGCCTTATTTGATTTTATAAAACTTCCATTTTCTCCCAAAGCTTCCAAAGTCCTATCTGTTGTTAAATTTGTAGATTTTATTAATAATTATATTTTGATTGGTATAAATTTGTCCTTTATGATATAGTGAATGAGGTGGATGTTGTTTTAAAAATACTTTTAGACTAAAGAAATAAACTAGATATTATCCTCTTACCAGTACTTATTCTAATAGCTTTCTATCATCATCTTCTCTAAGGTGAATTAATCAAAATGTTGAATATCACATGATTTATTATTTGTAATGAAAATGTATTCTGTGACTGAACGCAGTTAACACACTTAATTCAAAGTGCTGTTTTATATGTATTTTAAGGAATTATTATAGATATTTTTATTCTAAAAATTAATAGAGATACTTCATTTACAGTCTGGAGCAAAAATCAATATCTCTGATGGATCATGTCCAGAGCGAATCGTCACAGTCACTGGACCAACAACTGCCATATTTAAGGCTTTCACTCTTATTTGCAAGAAGTTTGAAGAGGTAGGTAATGTGCTTATTTCAGAGAATCTTCCAGTTACTCATGTAAAGAAGTGTCAATAACATGCCCTTCCTTGACTTGCAGACATCAGCAGCTTACCAGGATATGCAGGGTTCCCCCAGCCCTGGTGGTGTTCCTAAACCCCCCATAACCTTGAGACTAATTGTCCCAGCTTCCCAATGTGGATCACTTATTGGTAAAGGAGGTTCTAAAATAAAGGAAATACGTGAAGTTACTGGAGCGAGTATTCAGGTTGCATCGGAAATGCTCCCCAATTCAACAGAGAGAGCTGTAACAATATCAGGAACGAGTGAAGCAATCACACAATGCATCTATCATATTTGTTGCGTTATGCTTGAGGTATGTGAAAAATAATTATTTTTTCCTTTTAGATTATTTACGGTGTTGATAACTTAAAGAATTAGAAGCTTCATTGATAAGCACTATAATTTTATGGTCTTGTTCATTATTGAATACTGGTAGTGTTTGCAACTTCCGAAAATGAAAAATATTTAAGTCATCTGCATATTTTTGTGCCCTTTTATTTTTATGAGTCGAATTAACATTTTTTGAATGAATTCTGTTGTAGTGAAATTTAAATTTAAAAAAATATATGTTGTTATGGGGAATGGGCCTTTGTTGCATAAGTATGCTTGCTGTTACAAAGTATGATCTAATATTAATATAAATATACATACATAATTATATTATTAGTTATAATTATTTATAATATTAATATGAGTATACATATTTTGCTAATATGATCCTTCCCTCTGAGTACCACAAAAACATTGTCCCATTAACAAATGGCTTGAATTGAACCAAGCCATTTGATAAATGGATCATATTTCTTTTATTTCTGAAAGTTCTTTTTTTTAATCACTTGTGTGTATGTGTGAGTGGCAGGTGGTGTTTACCTTTTGTCTCCTCTCTTGCAGTCCCCTCCCAAAGGTGCCACCATCCCTTATCGCCCCAAACCCCAGGTGGCTGGTCCCGTCATCTTGGCAGGAGGACAGGCATATACCATCCAGGGTAACTATGCTGTGCCCGCCCACCCAGACGTAAGTACTGTGCCCCTCTTCCCTGCCGCCCTCCCGCCTGGGGCTCCCCCTCCCCCGGCCATTTAATTGGGAGTTAACCTGCAATCAAGAGTCCCAATTGCGTGTTTCGTAAGTG
>WURS02474421.1:10053229-10073468 GCA_011762765.2 Rhinocypha anisoptera
CTCCTGAGGAAACAAACACCCCCGGCGCCAATCGTTTTCCCCCCCAACCACTCCATTGTTATTCGCAGCACGCTTCTCAAAAATAAATGAATGAAAGAAAAAAAATTTATATAAACTTGATGGAGCAGGCAAATGGGTGTGGGAATCACATGGCATTAGATGATCTTCCCAGTCTTCCGCTTTCTTTTCATTCCATATTCTGGTCTTCTTCTGAAAATTTCTTTAGGAAAATTGGATTTGGAACGTGTGTGTGCACAGCTATCCCACGATTTCCCTCTTTTTGTATTCTGATAGGATCTGGAGCAAATCATGTTTTAATACAAAGCTTGGTCAGGTCCCTGGTAACTGGAGCTCGTGCCTATGTTATTGCTTGAGACTTGATTTAATTATTTTCGTTATATTTTTATTACATTTTTATTTACAATACACTAACATTGTGTACTGATTAGAATGTTTTTGGTTTTGCTTCAAATTGTAGTCAGCACTTGAGCTTGTACATGTAATTTCAGAAAGTTTAGTATTTGAGCTGTGACTAACAAGCATAAGAAATGAACACACTACGTTATAGTCAAAGTGAGCAGACGTACTGTGAGCTTATGATTTTGTCTGGCACTTCATTTACCTGATCCAAACCAATAGCCTACCTATGACCGAGCATGCCTTTTCTCAAATACCTTTTGCTCCTTAATAAATGAGCTGAACTGAAGAAATTCCTAAAAGTATGCTAAATCCCATTGAAGTTGAAAATCATTAAGCAAATTATAACTTTTTTGCATGGCTTCTTATATATCTTCTAAATTCAAATTTGAAAATTAAATTGTGCGCACCTTAGGAACTGGTCTGTGTAACTTGTTCTCAGATATTGGGCGGTAATGTAATGGGAAGGGGTCTGTTTTCCCAACGGGGCCCCCCAGGCGTGTTGGCAGCTATTTTCTTATTAGACAACCTGTAACTGTTCACACAAGCTGTTATATATTCCCTTTCCTTAATGCTAATGTTTTTTGATCTGATCCAGTAGAGAACCTTTGGTTTTATGATTAGTTTTCCAGCTCACCATTTTCCCTCCACAAGATTCATTTCCTTTATTTCAGTTGATTTAGCTTCCATTTGATATCATTATAACTCTTGAGTTTTGTTCATTATAATTTGGCAGTTTTGTTATGCTGTGTGAACATTTACAGGCATTAATGAGTATAATAAGTGTTAAGTTTTTTATATAATCTCCTATGTATCATTGAAAATTGGTTTTTATATTACCCTGGCGACAAAATAATTATTCTACAAGACCTTGATAATACACCTTGTTCACAAAATATCCTTTCCAGAATCCACTGCAGCTCACCCTTCCCTCCATCAAAAGATGCCAAGAGTAGGTTATGAACCGTGTGTTTGACATAGGCACTTGTGTTGTAAGTTTGAATTATGTAACAACATTGGCAAGTGTTTGGAAACCCAATAAAAGGTAGTTTTGGAATGTGTACCTGCAATACCTTTTGGAATGTTGTTTAAGTTAATATAATCAAAAGTATTTGTGGTGGGATTTGCATGATATACTATGTACTGAGCTTAAAAACCTGCAGGTTAAGTTTTAAAATAAGAAGGTATTTTGTAGATAATGAAATAAAGAACCTTAATATATTTACTGCTAATGAGTCCTCATTACAGCATTGTTTATGAAATCAAACAGGGTAGCTAGCATAGGGATATAGGTTATATAGCAAGTAAAATGTATTGTGTTGATTAATTTTCATTTTTTAAGATAGTGTAGTTTGGATGTTTTTTATTTTGTTCTTTGATTTGTAAAGTAAAGATGAGATAGAGTAGTTTCAATTATATGTTAGGCTTGAGTGTATACTATATACTTCAGGATGGATTTTGTTGATTCTTGTACTTTCAGATTTCAAAGCTTGGAAATACTCCACTGGCTGGATTAGCTGCCCTTGGTCTTGGTGGGTTAGGTACTAACAATTCCGGAGCTCTTAATCCTGCAGGTAGAGAATTTTTGTTATTATTGCATTCTTTTCTATAAATTCAGTGCCTTTGATTGTGTTGACTGAAGTGAATTGTGAATATTTAATGGAGCTCTGTTTTCTCAGAGGCAGCTGCCATTGCTGGAAGTCAACTTCGTGCCAACAATCAGAACAGAACGGCTGCTGGGTCGCAAACTCAGACACATGAAATGACCGTCCCTAATGAGCTTATTGGCTGCATTATTGGAAAGGGAGGCACCAAAATTGCCGAAATAAGGTAATAGCACGTTGGTGTTACATATCCTTGGATTTTCGTCAACTCTTTATTAATAAACATAAATATTTTCAGGCAAATTAGTGGAGCAATGATTCGCATATCTAACTGTGAAGAAAGGGAAGGTGGCACCACCGATAGAACCATAACCATCACTGGAAACCCAGATTCAGTAGCTCTTGCACAGTACCTGATCAATATGAGGTAATTAAAATTATTCTCTTATGCACATTTATATTGTAATTTGATGAAAGATATTTCCTCCTAGGAAAGTGCCTGTCTGCGAAACAATAGTGCCCACACACATGCAGAGTGCTGTCATAATCATGTATCTTTACAAATATTTGTGTCTTGCAACACCAGATGCTTTTAATGCAGGAGTGCATAGCATCACATTTCTTTTCCAGCAGGGTGGGTTTAAGAAAATGGGTGGGTATGGTGGAATCTTCGGTCCCATCTTTTTCAGGTTTTCCTTAACCTCACCCAAATGACCATTACCGCCGCGCTGCCACCTCCATGTCCTGTCACTACAGTGTCCTGTACCCAGGCACACAGCATTTGATTAATCCTGCTCCCTCTCGGGCCTGTTCCACTCATTCCTAACTTATTCCTCATCTTCAGGCTTGGTTTCTTACCACACAGCCTTTTCTGATGTCGATGCAACCCTAAAATCCTGCACATGCCTGCAACCTTGAACTTTTGGCTACCTCCTTTCCATTTAAATTCTTACTTAATACATATGTAGCCATCAATTATTTTTGCTTGTGCAATTACTATGAAGGCATGCTTTTAATAATGTTAACAAAGAACTTGAGTAGAAAGAAATAGTCCATTCGAGTTCGTTAATTATTCTAGTAACATGGAATATGGCATTTCAAGTAAATTTTAATGTTATGGCAGGCCAAGAAGGCTGAAGTGTAAATTAAATTGAAAAAAGTTTTATTACACTTAGTAAAAACTACTGCTGTAAATCAAAATCCGGTAGTTTTTCTTAGATCGTAATAAATCTTTGAGGGAGCTTGGGTAAAACGGATCTTTCTAATGATATACTTGTTTTATGAAATTTTGTAATTTTCTGAAAGTTAAAAAGATCTTTCAAATTAACTACGTTTAAATGCACAATTTTTGTAGTAGTTGTAATTCTATGAGCATTCTTCATATAAATGTCGGTACTGAAAACTTGCGGTAATGGAAGTACATATACTCCATGCTCGAAAAACGCGAGCTTTAAAAAAAGCCTTTAATCTAAACAAAAACCTTCCTACCTACCATCACAAATCCATTTTTTACTTTGTCCAGTTTTATTTTTACTGCCAAGAGAACCAAATCCAGAAAATCCTTTGTGTTACTACTTTTGTACACGTTTTGCCAGTGTTTTATCCTTGTTAATTCCCAGTTTTCCCGTCTTTCTCTCTACTCCCCAGCATCGAACTGCAGAAAGCTAACCTTGAGGCCCAAAAAAACCAATCCCCTACCGGCGGAACAGGCTCCAACTCCGGCACCACCTCCGGCAGTAGCGGTGGCCCATCCACCACCACCACCTCCCCACTGGCCAGTGCCATCCCCCTCGCCCAGCTGCTAACCAAACCTGGCGCCCTCAACGCCCTCTCCAGCCTGAGTGCTCTCGGGGGCCTATCGGACCTGCTGGGAGGAGGGGGTGGGGGTGGGGGCGGACCCAGCCCAGTTCAGACCACTGGTGTACACCGCTCCCACAAAACCTATACCCCTAAGCTGAGGAACCAAGCTAGTGGAGGGGCTGGTGCTGGTGCTGAACCTAGCACTAATGGGGCTAAAATCAAATCTGAGAGAAGCAAATTTGCTCCTTATTAGTTAATTTTTCTGTGAGATGTTCTGGGGAGAGCAAGATAAAACAGAAGTTTTGATTTTCTCTGTTTTAAGATTGGATGTTAGGAAGGTTGATTTTTGTTTTACTATAAATTGAAGGATCATTTTATTGTTGACTTGCTCAGCTCCTCTTTATATCTTTCATGTTTATGAGGCGAAGAAGTAATAATGAGAGAAAGCAGGGATAGGCAATGTGGGATTCGACAAGGCCCAAGAAAGAAGTTAAAAGTTTGCAAAAGGTTACATTGTCAGTGTTATATAATTTTTTTCTATTAGATATTATATCATCATGTCTTGATCATTGAAATAGGTACAATCGTAGAACATTGGTATCATCGTGTTTAGTGACAGGTTTATTGTGTTGACATGTAATTTGTGAGTTAGATAAATCAAGTTCTCATTAGGACTGATCATGTGACAGCACATTGTTTTCATAGTTTCTGCAATTTAACTTTATAGGTAATTATTATATTAAGCAATCTTGCAACTACTTGTCATTACTTTTATAGTTTTGTTTTCAGCCTCTGAAAGAGGAAAGAATATGACGTATGAGTTCTAGGAAGAAGTGTGAGATGTTTGCTAAAGGACTGGTTTTAAATTATATATTTGGACATCTCAGCTATATGAGTGAATTGTGGCAGTTGTCACACATTGTTGTGGATTTTTATGGGTGTGAGGGACCTGGAGAAAGAAAAAATGTGGAAACAGCAACCTAGAACCATTAAATTATCATTAATTTGGAAAGATTTAATAACATATCAAATATTTAAAGCTTCTGTTCCATCTTACTCATCCATTGACTCAAGAGTTAAATTCCAAAACTGATAAGTAGGGAAAGTTTAGGTATTTCCCTCTATGTTATGAAGTTTTATAGTTGAGTTATTTTCAGTGCATCATTGTGGATATTTCTGTTTACAAATATTTTGTATCAGTTTTTTTGACTCTGATTTTCTCCAATTAGGAGTCATGAAGAACCAAGTGCTGCAAATTAACAATTTGCAGCGATTTAATATTGGGAACAAATATGGCTTGCTCTAGTATTTTATGTTGTAAACAGTCAATAAAGGATTTTGCATTAGAGTAAACAAAATTTTTATTTTACGTAGACTGCATAACCAATAAAAATTTTCGTGCTAAATGTTTTCAATATACTGACAATAAGTCTAGTTTTAATTTAGGATTTTCATCTAAAAAGTGGTAGTCAATACAAAACAGAAGTAAACAATAGTGAAATGTAAGTTATATGTTATCACATTTGAAGAAATACAACTATTTGATAGAGCATTTTTGACTGTTGGTAGAATAGAGTACATCTCTTCATTTTTATATTTAATGTCTATTGTTGACATTTGAAATGATTATATTCTAAAGGGGATATGAATATCTATTCTGCCAAGATTTTTGAAAACAGATGTTAACTTCCTGTCTTGGCCTTTCAGAGAAGTAAAACCCTAATTGTATTTGGCATATTTCTGTATTATAAATGAACACAATAGATGTGTGTATGTTTATGAAGAGTACATAGTGTTTTAGTTCTTGATGAATCTTGTCTTATCAGAATGTGAATAAGTTGCAGTGAAATGTTGCATAATCCTTATGAATTTGATAAGGCTTGATTCCGTATACCCCTCAACCCATTATTATTCATTTACCACCATGAATTACTTAACGTAGTAGCAAAAATAGAGCAGTTTTTCACTGTTGGGCATAGGCTAATTGGCAAGGTCTACATGGGAAACCACACAAGAAGGAATTACACTAAAAAATGTTGGCGATCGTTGGGTTCCAACGGTAAATCTTAGGTTGAAAGTAATTTGTCTTTCGGGACGATAGGTGTTATCTGCATCGTGTTATCTGCAAAAGTGATAGGTCCACTAAGTATTACTTCTTCCAGTAAAGAGGTCAATTTCATAAAATTTTTAATTCGTTATTCACCGTTAAATTCTGCATATGGTCTGTCATTTAATTTGGAAGGTGTCCTAATGTCAAAGACTAGGCCAATGCCTAATGCCTCCTCTACCTTTTGAGACTCAACTGAAGTGTGTGATTCAGGTTATGGAGATAAACCGTATGAAAAAAGAGTAGAAGGATCCTTTGTTTAAAATTTAATAGTACGTTAAAGTGACATATGAAAGACTTCTCACCACTCTGGACTATACTCCTTTGTAACTTTTTTTTTGGACTGTCTAATACATCTAATTTTTCCAAAATCAGTCATTTCATCATGGTGGTAAATCTTTACATTCATATAAGTTGGACCTCTTCAAATTTTTGTTCTTGATATATGCTTTTTTCTTGGGATCTACAAATTGGTGGAATCCATTCTCCATCTATTGTGTTTCTCCTTTTTTCTCTATCTTTGTAGGATATCTGTGGAGACAGCGGCCATGGCCATGCCGGGATATCACTATATTGCACCAAATCACATTGTCAAAGCTCCTATTCATTAATGTCAGCAATACATATTTTGGTCATTATTTAAGTGTGGTCTGAAATCCATTTGGGGAAACCATGGTCAATAACTTAAAAAAGACAGTTTGGCAGTTTTCTTGAAAGTGCCAGAACTTGTTCATGGTATGAATAAGGGAGAGTGATTGTTTAATAGGGTTGACTTTGACTTCCACTGGCCTTGTCCTTGGGCCTTAGAGCTTTTGTGATTGTGGCATCTGTGAACCAAGGCAGGGTGGAATATGAACATATTGGAACGGTAAAGGGATCAAACCAAAGATTTGTGATTTTTTTAATAGCTGGCTCATAATTAGGAAGATAATAACAGGGATTTAATACCCTGTGACATGTTTGTAAAGAATTTTCTATTTCTTTTTCTTTATGTTGTTTGATGAAACCATACCATTTTGAACCTTCTAATCATAGGATTGAATCAGCTTGCTATTCATCTAATAATACCCTATGCATTCATTTTAATCGTATTACTCCTAAAATTCTCTCCCTAGCAATTTTCACACTTTTAACATAAAATTTTCTTGATGTTTTGTAGTTCTTTGATGGGTTTGATTACTGTGTATTTGACCACCTTATGCATAATTAATACCAAGCCTCATACTTAACATTTATTCAACACTTTTTTCCACATTTTTGTATTACAGTCCTGCTTGATTTACATTCTATTTCTTTGTAGACCCGTGTGACCTTGCCATTCATAAAATGAAGCCATTACATACTAATCGTTAATAACATTTTAATTCCGTTTGACTAAGTAGGGCATTTATACAGTTCGTATTTTTAGCTCCTTGCCAAATATTGTGCCAAATATTCGTTTTAGTAATAAGCCAGTTATGGTTGATTGCTCATGCATTGTTCTTAATAAGGAAAAGTATTGTATTCACACATCATGAAACGTCATTAGATTCTAGGAATTTATTTTGTGTGAACATCTTTATTGGAAATGTATCCAGTTGCTTGACTGTTTAGTATGATCCTGTGTAAAATCTAATAATATTGTACAGCACTATTTTACTATGCCTAGGGAGCCAGTGTCAAAATGACATTGTAGACAAGCCCTTAGTAGCTGTGATTAGAAGTGTGCTCTGCATCATTGTCATTTTGTACAGGAGGAATTGTTTGAAGGTGCAGTGCTAGATTCATTTCCTTAAAACATGCGGTGAATAAGAGGCATTGCTGCATTATCATCATCGAGTAAATTAAACCTGCAAGTGTCCCCGTGTTTAAGGAAAATTCATGGTGACCACCTGTGGGAAACATGGTACAAAATAATGGTCTCTTAAGTATGTGATGTTAACTTCATGAAAGCTGTGATTCACCAACCAGTAATGTTAATGCAAATTGTTTGCAAGAGGAGACTTGATTAAGCCTGAAAGAATGAGAAGAGAATTTTCTTTTCCTGGGAAGGGATAGGTTGCCTTATTTATAAGGTGCATGTTTTTGAAATTCCCGGTCAACATATCGTTAAACCTGTTAAGATGCGTTATTGCTCTCTTCTCATTTGAACTGAATTGTGGAATAGTGTCTCAGAGAATGGTGTTGGTGTATGAACTTCCATTAATGTATAGCAGAATGGAAAAAAATATATATATATTAACAAGAAATTTATTGCATCACCTACTTTGACATTTGGAGTTTTTTGTTTGAAACTAATCAGATTAGGAATTTTTTGAGGCTTAAATGAAATGCTATATCTGTTCAGAGATGATGTTGACAATCTCAAGGATGTTTTTTGTTTTTTATTCTTGCTTAAGTGCCTTGCTTTGTTTATGTTAACACCGTGCAGTTATATGGTTTTTAAGATTTTTTTTTGGAATTTCAGGTTTTATTTTCAAGAATGTTCTGACATACCTGTTCCCCAAGACATGTGAGTGTGCATCTGGATGCACAGGGGCCCATTAAGCAAAAATCTCATTTTAGGAATGAAAAAAGATACAGTTAGATTGGCATATAATAGTTATACATGAATATATCCTAAAAAAGACAGTCTCTAAGAGAGATGAATAAAATTGTTCAGTTTTTTATTGTTGTTAAAATCTTTAGAATGTACAATAATTTTTATGTAAATATTATTTTTATATTGTTTCCTTTGCTAAATTCAAATATTAGAAGGTGAATTCCATTGAATGGATATATTGAGAATTTATGGCATATCAGGATCCATCATTCATCACTTTTTTTTATATGCTGTAGTTGATAAATATTTAATCCAGTTGTGTACTTAACATGCAGGAAATGTGTAGAAATGGCCTCCCTATTTAGGTAATCCATCCTTTTCACCCTCTTGTATACAACTATTCATGGTTTTCTTGTGTGTTGAAACCATCATGCAAATAACATATGATGAGTTTGTAAATTAACAGTTCTCAGAGCAATAACTATTATCTGGGTTCTGAAATTTATATTTTTGGTGCAAAGGGGCCTTAATTATGTACTGCAGTTGGTATGCATTTCTTCTATATTATTTATACTTAAATGTGACATCATCTTGAGAAATTTTGTACTGGAAGTTGAGTAAGCTATTATCCTTCCTTAAATTATAGTTACAATATTGAAATTTATCAAAAGTATTGTATAATTTCGTTTCCATGTCATATTTTCTGGTACATTTTAATCCATGATGTTATACATTGTCAGTGCTGAGTATGTGTATAACAAGTGTGGCTGCATTAGCCATTGTATATTTTTAATGAAGGGATTGTGTGGCCTTAAGGCTGATGTCAGCATGTGATCAGGATTAAGGATGGTTTACTGATCAGGGTCATGTTTCTGAAAAATAATATATGGTTAATGTAATAGAAGTTTGCTCTTGTTAATTATACTAAGGTAAATCCAGCTGAAAATATCGTGCCAAACTAATTGCTGACTGTGTTGGCTGTAATGATTCATTAGGGGTAATGCAGAGAAGAACTTCTGTGCCAAAATACACTTGAGGGTAATTTTTTTATCAAGCCTCTGTGGGGTGCATCATGTTAAACAGCAACTGTGGCACAACCCTCATCCCTACCCCTTGTAAGCCCAATTTTTTCAGTACACTAAGACCATGCAAGCTCTTGTCACCTTTTGACTCTTTTTTAGATCTCCCCTTACCTCCCCTAAATTATTGTTTTAATATGCTCCCAACTACCATTAGACATCCTATTAATATGCCCTCATGACCCCAGTGTATATTTTTTATTGTGGATGTCATATCGGCCATATGTGGCAGTAAAACTCAGGAAATGGTGCCTGTTTTGGCCAGGTACTCTTAATAAAACAGGGGTAACACCTCCCTGTAACTGATTTCCTCTATCCTTATTTACATATATTATGGCTGAGTCAGCCAAAATCTGAGTACTCAAATTATTCTACCTTTAATAAGGAATTTTTTCCTTATTTTGTAGTTATTGTTTACATGACCAGGACTGGTAGGTTATTGCAACAACTTGGATATATAAATAAATCAAGAACAACATATTGTTTTCATTTAATCAAAGTATTTATGAAAAGTCCAGCCTTTAATGAACAGGGTCTACAACATATTAAGAAGTAGTTTTAAGTATACTAAGTCTTTCAACATTGTCATATCCTAAGCAGTATTGTTTTTATGCGTTTAACTTTTTTCATAGGAATAGTAGGTGCAGAGATGATTTGTGTAATAATGTTGTATGTGGGGAATGAGGGTGTTAACTTATATTTTGTGGAGTTGGTTGCTAGTCATTTTTGTAAAAGCTGCTTAACCATCATGTTAGCATGTTAACTGACGTCCATTTTAAATTTCTAAAGTGGATGTGTTGGGTTAATAAATGTGCAAGCTAACAAGATGGGCTCCCTTTTTTGAGGGGGGGGATGGGGAGCAATTTTTTTTATTGACAAAATGTTATCAAGGACTTACTATTAAATCTGAGTCACAGGGCAAATCAACATGAAAGAGAATTCCATATTATTAGTGCTTTGCTTCCCTATAGTGTGCTACTACCCATTTCTTCCTGTGACATTTTCGATATTGGTCTGGTAATTGTTTGTTATGTTTTAGTTGAACCATGAGGTGTGTATTTTAAATGGAACATTATGGATAACTCAGGGTTTGACCAGTTAGACATGAGCCCCATGAAAAGCAAGTGTTGGTTTTGATAATATTCAATATTTTAATGAGTATGGTAACTGAAACAAGTGTTCAGACCATAACATGCACACTTTTATATGCATATTTCTTGGAAATGTTTCATGGATGATGTTGGTTTATTATTGGATTGAAGTTTTTAGAAGACTAAAAAGTACAAAAGTATTGTTGAAGAAGTAGATTTTTGTTGGAATGAATGGGGATCCTTGGGATTGAAGTTACGTATACTGGTGGAACTGAAAAATATTCAAAAAAAGTTATATGATGTGCCAAGAGATTGCTCAAGTATTTCTAGGTGGACATATCCTTCATGACGAGATGAATATCCAGTTTTAAAGATGTTTCAACATGAAATGGGTAGTATGTACGTTTTAGACAAGATTCAAATGAAAGATGTTTTACTACTGCTATTATATAGTGTTAAGGGCAATAATATACAATCCCAGGCGTAAAAAGACAGTTTTAGAATTGCACGTTGTCTCGTGTTCTTTCCATATTACAGATGTTAATAACAAGTGTATTGTTTGTTTTGGTTATTAAAGTGTGTATGTTTAGGAATTTCTCTGAGTCATTAAATGAGTTACAAAACTTTGAACTAAATTAACCAGTCTGCCTGTTCTACACCATTCTCCCCGTATTTTATTGAAAGAACAATAAGATAAATTGTTAATGGCAATTTTTTTTAACCATTCACAATTGGTTATGTAACCTTTGCCATTAGACCAATAAAAAGTGGAAATTAATTATGTAACCATCTGAATTTCAATAATCAGTGGTTTACGTTATTGTAATGCATGTCGTTTTTCCTAATTCCAACCCTAGTGTGATGGGTGTCAAATAAAATTTGTAGGAATTTTAACAGTTTTTATGAACATATTCAAGCCTTATGTTGAATAAAGTACTTGCATTCATATGTGAAATTTGGTTGTTTTAAACAATAAACATTGGCTGATACTGGAGGTTATGTAGGATTTTTCATAAGTGCCTGAACATAAATTGCTTGCAAATGGCACCTTTTACTTACCAAGGAGGGCACTGTATTTATTCATGCATATTGGGATCAGAGTGTGTTTAGTCTCATTTTTTGTTTTCTGGCAGAATTCAATGTGCTGGTCTAAGTGGATTCCAATTATCACAGTACCTTTCTGTCTTCAGCATTGGAACTGTCAATGAAATTTCTCTAACACAAATTCTAGTAGTTTTTTTGATGAAATTAGTCTTGCATATTTGAATATGAAATAAATTTTTTGGTGGATGATATGGAAATGGATTAAATGTGAAGACTTAATGCTATTCTGCTGTAAAAGATTATAAAATTTGATTGGTGGGCACAATATTAAGTGCTTAAAATTTGGGGACATGATTATCAATGGTTTTATTTGAATTCTTATTCATTATATCAATCAAGTATTACAAAATAAATAAAATGAAGGAATGGATCTTGGGTTTTGAAAGCCTGTTAAAACTTAGAATGTTGTTTCTATTGTCAGAACAATTTTTGGAAGAATTATTCCAAAGGCTTACTCCAAAGAATAATTATTACATCTTTCATTGGCTTTAAAGAACATGTATGACCTATTAACATACATTTGACTAGCTTAAAACTGCAAAGCAAAATCTTGCTTGTTGAAAGACAAAATATAATACAGGAGTACAGTTTCATAGAATTGAGTGCAAAATGAGAACTGATGAATTTAATAAAAACTAGAAAAAAGTTAAGAGATGTGTGATGGGTTCAAAGGGGGGTTATATTGATTTCCAATAGAGATTGAATAGTTGGTCAATTTACAGTACCAATGGCCAATAAGAGATGTATGTTTGGATTCTTGCTTATAGCATTGTGAAGTGCCAGTGTATCCTGCCATTCCATGAAACATTTGATGTGCTTATCATCATCTATATCTACTTTTTGATTGGAGTGAATGATTCAAGTATGTGTTCTTGATTCATGACCATATCAGTTTTCCATTGAATGGTGGTAAATCAGAAAAGGTAAGGAACTGAATCTTGCGGAAGTGAAACTAGGAAATATCTCATCACATGGCCATCTAAAAATGGAAATACAGCGTGAATAAGGGTTGAATTGGATTACATATTCAATGAGTACTACTTAGATTAGTTGAAAGTTGTTAATCACACTAGTGTTAATTTACAACAATTTCTCAGTAAAAGAAATAGGGTCAAGTGCATTCTAGCAGCATTTGGGGGGGATGTCTAATTTTTTTTAACATTGAAGAGAATGATATACTAATTTCTATTAAAATCTTTCTGTAATCACCAAAGGAATATTGGAATTGTATGTATGTGGACAACCATTGTTTCCTAGATAGCTTAGAACTAACAAGGGGGGGAATGATCAATATTGATCCTCTATCTCATTACTGAAAGCAAATAAATAAGAATTGTTGAGAAATAAGTGTGTTTGAGTAATGATAAATTAATTTCCTTTGACCTCAAGAGTGGGTTTCATTGCAACACTCCCATTCTACATATCACCCTGGGCCCTAAGGCAAAACCAGGACAAACATTAAAAGGATAGAATATGGTTCACAAACATAAGTGGGATAACATTAGGATATATTCACATCCATTGTGGCACTGTTGCCTAGCTCAATTACTTTTTAAAGTATTAATCAAGAATGCTTATTTTCATTAATACATTTGAATGTTTAACTTAAAATGGTGCTCAATTTTAATGGCCATAGAACATTCAGTGTGATTATCATTACTATTTCATTGATGTCCTTACCTATAGTGAATTGCAGGGGTTGTTGCTTTCGACTTAAAATTTTAGTTGTAACTGCTTTTAATGAAGGCAGTTCACATACAGGTCATGAGAAATGCAATGCTAACCCAAAGAGAGGCTTGACATGCCTTATTTACAGTCTGTTTAAGCTGATAAATTCACGAATATTGAATCTGGTAAGCTGCCTTCTGAAAGACTGAGAGAAAATCATTGAATTAGTATTTATTGAAATGGTAGAATCAACATGTCGTTTGGTTTAGTTTTTGAAGTTGGTGAAGTTTTTTCAAGGAAATTTCTTTTAAGTGACTCCTTTTTCTTGAGCACATTTTGAATATATTAGACAACTATAATTTTAAATATCAAAACATACTTGGTTATAAGTACTTGGAAAAGTGTGAGGTACACAGTAACTAGGTACATTATATAAAGAGACTGATACAGTAAGAACACAAAACAATCGGTTTCTCTAGAGTAGACTAGAGGACACAATTTATTTGTAATGAAATTTGCATTAAACTTAAATAAAGATGCTAATGGAAGAAGGATCAGTCGATGGAATACAGAAGCCTTAAAAGGAATTAAAAATAAATTTCAGGACACCATAAATAGAGAACTAATGGAGGATAAGGTCATAGAAGGAAGGTAGGGAGATCTTTTAACCCTTTCATGCCTAATGATTGATATATCGGATGTTCAGAATCATCCCCCCCAGTACAGACGGCCTTTATTTTGGTAGTTTTTTCTTTATTTTGTAATACACTTATGCAGGAGCTTCATACCAGTTTAGGGCTCCTGCATGAAAGGGTTAAAAGTGGGAATGAGGAAAACTGCAGAGTCAAGTATGGAATGGTAAATAATAGAAGAATTAAGAAGTTTAGTGCACCAGAGAGAAGGAAATGGAAGAACAACTATGGAGGTAGGAAGAATGGAATATGAAAAGGGATGCTATATTCTTGGACACAGTCAAAAGACTTCAGGATCAGGTGAGGAAAGAATGGTGGAGAAAGTAGTATGAGAGGTTAGAATAAAAAAAAATAGCCAGTTGTAAGGTAAAATACAACCATTCATGTTATGAGGAATGAGCCAGAAAAACTCTTGACAGGTCCAATGGAGTTTAAGGAGTAATGGAAATAGTACATGAAGGAATATAAAAAGTGTAGAATTTGTGTTAAGTATAAATTAGTAGAGATCCAGGTAATCTAGACCGAGATACTAGTGTCTGGTCAGAAAACTTAATTAGGTTGATATGATATTAAATACCACCCTGAAAAAGGCAAATGCAACTGTATGCAAGGATCATAAGATCTAGGTGAGGATCACTTTGGATTTAGAAAAGGAAGAGATACATACTATGATGAAATCATGGTGATGAGAAAATTGGCAGAAAGGAATACCAAAAGAAGTCTTGGTTATACTAATTCGAATTAGTATAACCAACACATCATTTGGTATTTCATAGATTTTAAGAAAGCTTTCAAGAACATGGAGGGGCCAAAGGTAATGAGAGCGTTAATTAACCCTTCTGTTATGATGCACTCCCTGGAAACCTGCTCATTACGTGGTGAAAAGGTGAGGGTATAGTGTCTGCAATCTTTGTCTCCCTAATAATCTTAAATTGATATAAATTAACCTAGATTCACTTTTAATTCTCAGAAAAATTTTATTGATTAATTTTAGGCGGACATAATTTGTAATAAAATTTCAAAGAGAAGGTTCATCCTCAGTGCACTACATGGAGAATGAAACTCTTATGGCAAAAGGGTTAAAGATTATGGGTATTGACTGGAGGGGTGGTTACTTATGAAATAAAATACTTAATGATACCATGTAAGACAGCGGGCAACCCAGGTTTCAACTTATCCATGATCATGGATATGGATGATCATATCCAGGTACAAATACATAGGTTTATCTGTGGTTACAGGACACTGGGGATGGGAGGTGGAGGTTTGGCAGACCCAATGTGCAAGCAAGGGTTTGTGTGGTTGAGAGGGGTCAAGTAATTTCTACATCTGTTGGATTAATGGTTGTGGTCCAGGAAAAAGGTTGTGACTTAGGGGGTAATGAAACAAGTTAGGCAAGGGAAAGGATTGGTGATTAAGTGAGTAATGATTGAAGCTCAAGGAAGGGTGAGTGGGAGGCAAAAAAAAAATATTACAATCACTAACTCCGCCATTGTCCTCCATTGAAACATTAGTCATTGAAATATTGGCAGCTGAAACCTAAACCCGATAAAAAAATCCACTAAGGCTTCACCAGATCACAGGGAAAACACCAAATCCTACAAAATATTATAACTTCAACTATTTTCACATAATTGGTTACTTATTAGAAACCTATATATGTCAGGCAACACATGTAAGGGTAGAAGATGGAGAGATGCTGTTAGGTAGGGAGTAAACAGGGCTCTTTGTTCTGCCATTTATTTTTAATGAAGTTGCACAGTATTCAGCCAACCAAAGACTTGTAGTCGTAGCTGAATGTATTCCAGCTACAGGGTGTGATTTAGATGACAAAAAGAAATCATTATAAAATGATAATAATGTGGTTTAAAAAACAAAGGAAGGTTAGGATTAAAAATCGTGACAGTATAGCATAAATTGAAGCATGTAGGTCTCTTCAATAATTTGGCCAGTAGCTACCGTGTAAAAAACTGAACATACCTAGTAGTAGGACACGAGGAAAATAATTGGCAAAAAAAATGTTTAGTATGAGGAGAGAATTGATGGAGGATTAAGGGCTTTAATATTTTGGTAAGAACTTAAAGAAGAAGTGGGGTTCTAATAAGGAATGTTGGATACAAAAAGAAAATACTTGTGATTGCTATTGAATTTATTTCCATAGGAAGTGTTACAATGTAACATACCTACAAACTATTCATATCAAAACTCGTGACGGATGGGAGGCGTTAATTCAATGTTCAGAGTAAAGTCCACACTGCCCATGCCGTAAATACGGTTTCGACTATTCCTCGTTAGTTGGCAACGTTGGCGACCCTACATTTATGACGGATATTCGAGTAAAACAAAACAGTCGCGAAATCCGCTCAAAACAATTCGTCGACATTCAAAGGTTGTAGCGAGTCTTTAAGAATATTAGTGTTATTTTTTAGACGTTAATCATGGCGAGCAGTAATAAATCTGCTCGTAAAAGTATTAGTCAAAGTGAACTACGTAAAATAATGCTGGAGCAGAAGAAAAAGCTGCTTCAAAATACGAAGAAAATTGATTCTCCATTGGCAAAATATCCTTTTGTAAGACCCTGAATTCTAATATTAAAACGTTACATTGGTATTGTTAATGTGTTGTGATATATGCATGCTCCTTAACCACTTGGGCACATATTCCAATGATGGTCAGCTCAGCTGCATTTTATGTGGGTCAGTCGTGCGAAGTGAAGCTATATGGAACGTCCACCTTAACAGTAAGCAGCATAGAGAAAATATTGTCAATGCCAAGAAAAGGCGTGAAGAGCAAATCAGAGGCAAGGATTCGGAAACAACTGTAGCCAAACTTAAAGCTGGGTGTAGCAATGAGCCTCCAGCAAAGAAGCACAAACGTATAATAAAATGAAAAAAATGTGTGATATTACATTGTCTCCATATGTGTTATTTCGTTCACGAACAAGAAAATAATTTTTTTTCGGCAGCGTCAGCACTCCCTTCAAATTTCTTTGACAGCGGCACGAAAGCCTCGGCAGGAGGAACATCAACAGCACAAAAAGGCATTCTTATAAATGATTACAACAATTCTGAAGACGAAGAAGGTATTTGTAGATTTTAAAATTAGTATTAGTAGTGGGTCTTAACAGTGAATACTTTCGGGAATAATGTCTTCTATTCCGCCTGTTATGGCGGAATAGAAAACATTATGCTCAGCTTAATGAGGGTAGGGCCGAAGGTGTGAGGTTGTCGAAGCGACATAAGGGGAGGAATCAATGAAATTTTACATATCCCTTTGAGCGAATTGTACCGTTATATTGCCAGACAACCCTAGTATTATTTAGTTGATGCTTATGCGGAATGTATTAAATGAAATTGGCATAATATTAGTCTACAGTCACTAGAGAGGGCACTCAGTTCACACAATACTTTAAAACTGTAGACGTTTGCATGAAGCAGAATAATGCATGAAAATAACTAATCATGGGACATTACCTCTCGTACACGGTACTCTTGTCTACTTGTTATAACGTATATTTTGGTGATGATTAATACTTTACGTAGGCATGTTTACAGTTTGGGCCTGACATTGTTAAGGAAGAAACATTTTAATTGCCATGATGTTAAAATATTGACTTAAATCGATTTTCCGTTTGATTTACTTCTCAAGTCAAGTTAATAATTTGCAGTGATCACCCACTGTAGAAAGTGAGACAGGATAAAGCTAGATTGGATAAGAGGAAGTCTAATATATTTTATTGTATTTCAATAATCAGATATACCAAGAAAAAATTAATTATTGAGCATTCCACAAAAATGTGTTTTTAGTTTCCTGGTGGTTTCTTTTTTTGACATCTTGATAAGCCATTCTAAGCTATTGCATGGTTTCCCTGGTGCTGCACCCCTAATAACTAGGGTGTTGTGTAAATACTAATCGTTAAAAGTTTTTTGTCAAGACCTTTGTCTTAATGAAGTTTTTCTGATGATTAATACAATAAATGTTACCTAATGAACTTTAAATAATTGAAGAGCTCAACATTGAATACAAATACAAAGGAACAAAGATGAAGTGTCCATTCGCTTAGCACACATCGAATGAGAAGATGTTAAAAGTCATCTTTTTACCATGGAATGGAAATTTCTCCTTTTGGAATATATTATAATACTATGCTCAAGTGAATTCGCATTCATAATGATGTTAACTTTTATTTTTAGATTCATCTGAAACAAAATCCAATGAGAAGGATGAGAGTAAAGTTGCTTCAAAAGACCGAAACCATGAAACTCTCCCAGAAGGTTTCTTTGATGATCCAGTATTAGATGCTAAGGTGAAAATTTAATAATCTATTGTTTCAATTTTTAAATTGTTTTGAATCATTCATAATGTATAAACAGTTACACTCTACCTGCCTATTCTGTGCAGGATGACATGATTTAATATGAATTCAATGGCTTCAGGCTCAACTTTGTGGAAGTTCCTTTTACTATAAATGGTCAAAACAATATATTTCCACTAACATTTTTTATTGGTACCTTATTCAAAATTTTAGTGAGAATGCAATTTTTTCATAATTTTATAATGATTTAATATGAGGGTGTACTTGTACACACCCTGGCCATCAATGGGATGAACATATCTTGCATGTGGTAGCAGTGGAGGCCATGGTACAATGATAGCTTGAGTCGCAAACATTTCTTCAACAAAAATTATATAATCTAAATGGAAACTGCATATTTCCTCATGGACAAAAATATATCTTGATTCCTCTTTTATTATCTTCTTTAATGTACATTTTCATTATTATTAAACCTCTGATGGGATCTTTCATATTTGCTGAATTTGAAATTATTTTTCAATGACTATATGTAATACCCTGCCATCTGTTTGTCACTCAATTTAGGTTAGGAATGTGGAATACAAGGATCCTATTGAAGAAGAATGGGAGAGGTTTCAGCGTGCTATCAAAGAAGAGGCAACTGTTTCAGCCCAGATTATAATGGAAGATCAAGAGGAGGCCATAGCAGAGAGGCAGATCCATGAGATTGAGGAGCAAATGCGTAATTGGTCCAGGTGAGTTGGATTCTCTTGATCACTTTCGATTTTCTAGATCCAGGATATCTGAAATATCTTGTGTGTGCTAATTTTTTTGTTCCACTTACTCAGCATTTTTGTTGTCTATAGTATTTTCTTTCTGATAATTATTCATCAAAGGGCACAATATTCAATTATGGTGTTGGAGTTGAACTTGTTAAAAACATGTGATTGCTTGTAAATTGATACACTGATTCTTGAAGAAGAAGGAATTTCCACATACCCTAAGTGTTCAGATTCTGTACACATAATTTCCCCTGGCATGTTATAAATAAATGGCCAATATACCTCTTAGGGAATTATTTCGATTTTTCTATAATTTCATTAGATTTTGTTCATTCTTCTGAAACATTTCACATACTATTATTTAAAGATTAGCATTGGGTATACCATGTCAAAATTCATTTGGATTGTCAGTGAACTATTTTACATGCATACTGTATAACCAGTGAGAACAATTCAGTTGTATGTTAGTTAATAAAATAGAGAATATATACAAAATGAACAAAAGGTGATAACATGTGAAGGACACAATTTTTATTAGTGAATAAAAAACTGAAAATTAACACAATTTATTGGAAGGGCTTTGATTTCCATCTTCCATAATGGGAAAAACACTATTTTTACACTAGTCTTGGATACACATAATCACTAGTCTTGGATATTTGAGCATCGATGGATACCTGGATGTATGTTGAATATTGTGGAAAGAAATGAAAATCATCATTATTTGAAATAGTTAATAATTTAAATCTTTTAACAACAGCCTACTAATCCATAGGCCTTCTTTACTTTTGTTAACAATGGGCATTACCTGTTGTCAGTTTTGATTTTTGTATTCAATACCTTCAATTTTTGGTGGTCAAATATAAACAAAAAAATCACAGTAAGGTTGGTTAGATATGTGACAATAGAGCTCTCATAGTACCAAAACCAACAGTATTTAAAAGTTCACTCATTAGAGTAGGGGGCAGGTCCTGGAATAGTGCAGTTTTCTGGGAATATCTGCTACAGTCAAATCTCGTTACTATGCCACCTCGCTACTATGCCACTCTCGCTATTATACCACTTTTGCTCGGTCCCGAC
>WURS02474421.1:10073568-10088711 GCA_011762765.2 Rhinocypha anisoptera
CCCCCAATCCCTTTTTGTTGTGCCGCCTTTCCACTGATTTCTGAAGTTTCCTGAAAATCCAACAGCCTGGTTTCGCCGGGGTTTGTTCAGGGACATTGAAAACCGGATTTTAACCCAGAGCACTCATGTCTCCAGCTTGACGCTCACTATGCTACCTCTCCACCCCGATTATTACCTCACTCTCTCCCAAACTTGCTCCTTTCACGAGGAGCCCTCTCTATATCGCCGGTGGTATGCCCGCAAAGGCGTCTCCGCAGGAGTGTCCTCCCTCTTTAAAATTTTAAACCGCGGCGGCTCCAAGGGTTCCCCGTGTAAGTAGGAGAAGTGGTTTTTTTTAAAATTTCACAAGGACCAAGACGACGCAGGAATTCGTATACGGTCGGATGCGGCCCCCGGTGCGGCCCGGAGGCGGAAAGCGCCACTTTCCGTGGGCCGAAAGCGGAGAACACAGGAAAGCGAATCGCCCCTTTTAATAATAGATCCAAGGATCCCGGGAGCGGAAAGAAGACCCAACTGTTCTAACGGTCAAAGGATATTTCAACGAACTGGAGGGGAATACTAGAACGTAGAGAGACGCCCGGAGGGCCCAAAGTGGAAAATCAATTACCTACTGGGAGAAGGGATGTCCACGATTTTTCACTTGTTTTGAGGTGAATCATGTTTCACTTTCACTTATTTCTCTCCTTAATGGAATTTGATATATGCCTATAATCTTTACTTCAAAAGAATCAAAAAGCTTGGAAGGAGAGGGAAATGTAATATAATATAGTATACGGGTATAGAAATGAACGATCTGTCTTTCATGAATGAGGAATTAGTTACATAATAAGTCGTTTCAGGCTTCACTTGGTGGACTACTCTCGTCGTGAAAGGTTTTAAAGATAAACACTGCAATTCCGCATAAAATAAAATAGAAGGAATAATTCCCATTTATGTGGAATTATAGTGTTTTCTTTTACAAATTTATTAATGCATTATATAAATATTGAGATAACTTTGGTTCAATCATAGCAGTATAGAGTAAAGTTTATTATAACATTTAAAATATGTAGACTATTGTTAGTTTTTTTATTTAAATCCAGAAACGCTGGTAGACAAAAAAACGCCTCCAAAGAAAATGTAGGAGTAAGTTTTACTATAGTTTTCACACATAATAATCTTTCGTTGTTTTATGTTTGTCGATTCCAGAAAAGCTTTAAGGCCAAGAAACGACTTCAAAGGAAAGATTTAATAACGTCCCTAGAATGGCATAAAATAATTAACAGACCAAACGACAATGAGTAATCACTACGAATTTCTATGGATAAGTGGGGAAATAAATCTAATCTAACTACAATCCCTCTTCAAATCTGCATACTTCCTACCCCCTATCATTCTGTCCAAAATCCCTAATCTCTTCCTACCCCTAACCCGCTTACCCAACATTCTACCCTCTATTAAAACTTTTTAACAACCCATTGCCTTTGAGTACCTTCGACTCATAATGATCTAGGAAATATATAATTCACGTGGCCGTTCCAATTCCTACCTCAATAGTGTTTTTCAAGTGACATCATCACTTAAATGGCCGATCCACTAAGGATCTGACGCCTTGCAGCCGTTCACCTAGGAGCGAAGACTGCGTGGACTACCTTGCGTCTGGCTCCTACCCTTCGACCTATCTGGCATGGGTGACCCTACCAGGAGCAAAATAATTGCTTCTGCCAGTGAAGCTCTAAGGGTCATTGGAACACATAAGGCCATTCACCACGTCAAGGTCGTAGTCTATGGGGAGGGTTGGTACATATAATCTTTAGAATTACATCTATTGTGTTGAGAATACATTCTTACGACCTTTATCTCCTGAGTGTATTTTCAACATTTTCCAGCAATGCCACATTTTAAGTGGCTCTAACCTTATCTTTTCTTCTGATCCCATTTCTCAAACAATCGAAGCCGTATTTCATACTGATCAAATTAGTATGCTCCATATGTAAGCGATTCTTTTGTATCTTATCTCTGTTTCTTAGGAGATTAACACATATACTGTTTTAATTTAATAGAGAATGCGACTTTTTCTTGACCTATTTTAATGAAAAGATTCTTCTTACTCGTCCAACTTCGTTTCTTCTTAGGTAGGTTAACCTTCCTACTTCTTCCATTCCAGATTCAGAATTGCGTTACATTATTCTAAATTTACCGCAGACATCAATGTGGATTTTGTAACATTTATCTTTAATTTGGCTCATACCACTTGTAATTTTTTTAATACTACTTACGCGGCTGCTGCTTGTTTTAATCAAAGACAGCGATGACTATTTGAATAAGTTTTATGCGATAATTTAAGCCACGAAAGCTTCGATGAAGAACGACAGCGATGAAATCTCTGAAGCATTAAAATTTAATTCTTTCTCCATGTATTACTGTGCCTCGATAATTTGATTCGGTTGCCTTTGTTTGAACGGGAAATCGTGTACCTGATATTTCGAATTGATGAAAATGTGAATACATGGTCACTCTCTCGTAAATGAACCGTTATTGACTTAGTTTTCCATCTCTCCTTCCGCTCTCGTTCCCTCGGTCTTCCCTTTCTCCCTCCATTTCTCCCAAGATTTTTAGGGCATTACAAACTCCGTCCGGCTGCAGTAGATTTAACCAAAAACAAAAATTTCCGATTGCAATTAGAAATCATAATATCTTACAAATGCACATCAGTATCTTAAAATTAACCTTAAAAATTGCTAATCGAGAGACATGAGGGAGAGGTCTTAGCGGAAAGAGCAGTACGAGTACACGGAGGCAGGGAGAGATTAGCGCACTGTGCAGGAAATTTAAAGCCTTATTGGGAAAAAGAACAGAGAATACCATCATTACTATGAGTGACAAGTCTGTTGAGGCTCTAATTGAAGCGGAAGAAATTCTGGGAAGATGGAAGGAGTATTTAGAGGAACTTAACTGCCAATAGAATAGACCTTAAGACTTAGATTTATAAATGGAAAATGAAGTACGATATTAGACGATATAAGGATATGTTACAGTTATACTACATGGAGAGATAGAAAGGGAAATATGCAATATAAAGGTTAAAGAAACAGTCGGAATAGATAAAATACCAACAGAATTAGTTATGGGTTCAGGGACAGATGAAATAAAAAATTGTTATGAGTTCGACTGGAGAATTTCTTTAGGTCGATATTTATTACGTAGCAAAGAAAACCAAAGTACTAGCATCGTAGGACCGTAGGGGAATTATTTTCATATCGTATTCTAGTTATTAGGAAGTCCTAAGAGTCATTTGTGAAGATTGGTGGAGATTAAGGGTACCATGCTTAGAATATTTCAGTTTTAACCTCTTCTTTTTTATTTATGTTCAGGGAAAACGGCAAAAGAGCATGGTAAGCCGTGAAATCAGGAGTTAAAAGTGGGTGGGAAGATCATAAAATCATATTCACCGTGTAACAGGTGTTAGATAGCCCTTTCAGCCAAATGACTCTTTCAACTCTTTGCAGGATAGGAGAGGTTTGGAATGAAAATAAATAGTCTGAAAAGGAAATTAATGAGGTTTACGAGTAGTAGAAAAGTTAAATTAAGAATGGATAAGCTGGGGTGCAAGTAGTCTAGGGTTTTGTATACAAGATTGTATACGTCGGAACTTAGTAGAAGTTATTCATAGTTCAAATAGTGAATTACAGTACAATAGGTTGCTTAAAATGTATTCGTTGGCGTATTAACAATCCAAAATGTTCAGTTGCTCATATCTTTCAGTCCTTTTTCCCGAAATGTAAACTTTCGGATTTGAATTCACTGTTGTGACTCTTTAGCATGAGGTGTTTTGGAAAAAGGGTTCTTGTTTTGGACGTCGGGCTGTTGTTCCGTCACTCTTACTTTGGAACATTCATTCTGTTTTCCCTGTCTAAGCGAGTCAGTGTAATATATGAAAAAATTTAGATTTTTAGATGGAATGATGGCGGGTCGGAAATATGTGAAGATAAAAAGGGATTATCTTAGGGCGGGATACGCTTGTTTTTCATTGAGTTCATCAAAAACTCAGCTTAATAGAAAATTATTTCATGGATAATCGTAGCATAGCAAAATCGGCTTCCATGATATTTCGTAGATGTACAATATGTCCTTCAAGTTTCCTTCCATCCTTCCCTCTCCCGTTAGGTTCCTGCCGATGGACGGAGATTTGACCCTCCCTCCCCTGACACGCTTGCGGGCGAAGACAGAGGCGGAAGAGTCATCTGAAAAGGAAAGGCCCCCACGCGAGGAGTAGAAGGCCTTGTTTCTTGATAGAGGTGTCGTGTGGAGATCAATCAGGCTGCTAGTTATGAGTCTGAGTGCGCTCAGGAAATAAGTTGCTGTTTGAACCCATAAGAATAAATAGAATAAAATTGTTGGATCTTAAAAAAAAATTAGTCTCCGCCATCAACAGTTATTACCAGTCATCAACAGAGCAATATTAGCCTCCGCCAGCTGTCACTGAACGGTAGTTTTACTCTTCCAAGAAGTCACAGGCCTTGGGTGTTGGTACTTCTGAATGCGAATCACGCGTTGGTTACGAACTAGACGTGTTTTCCGCTAGTTGAGGTATTCTATCGAGGGAGGCTGTTGAATCCTACTTTTGTATCGCAAAGGAATTTCAGGGTTCAAATGATTTCCAATTTGTGTGCGTATTGTGGCAGCTCACCGGATCCATCCTTACCTTAGGTTCACCGGCAAAACTTTCAGCACGTGTCGACGATGTGTCAGTTCTCGTCTTAACTCCGGAGGCATCTCTATCAAAATGTTTTAGGCTGGTATATCACTTCAGCCTGTATTTATTTCATATTTTCCACACAAATTGAGGGCGGGCGAAAGAAATTTGAAACTAAGTAAAATTTTTAACTTGAAATTACTTTTTAATCTGTATTTAATCAAATAAGACAATCTTTAAACATAATATGGTGTTTTTAGGCGACATAACATTTTTCAGGAAATATGGAGACATAATTTTCTAAGTAAGAATTACGAAACTAGATATTTTTTTTGCGTTGAAATAGTCATATGAATTCAAAGAAATTTGACTGAATTCTTGGAATGAATAGACTAAAAAAATGTACATATTACATGACTCTCCTGCTGTGAAAGGATACTTTGTTTTTCTCTAGCAATTATTTCCGTTTCCGACCACTCTTTAAGAAAGTCATCGACAAAAAAATCTTTGTCTTATTTTTTCGGGTGTACTTAATGACTATGAAATACCGGAGTACTTGCCAATGTATTATAGGAAACTTTTAGTATATTTTTATTGAAAATTGATTCCCCTAGTTGTATATACATTAAAGCTCCCCTGACTATTGAGAGAACAAGGTCTAATTTAAAAAGTGGTTCTTTTCCCCACAATATCCTTCACAAGGCTATTTCCTGTAACACCGCAACGTAATAATAAAACTATGATTTATGACAGCTCATAAAAAAGAATGTCAGCTTCAAAATACCGCGAAAATGAAATGCTTGGAGGAAAAAGTGTGACATTTAGAGAAGCAATAATCATTGAACAACATGCGGCCATTAAATATTTCCATGTGAACAAATTAGGAATTCACATTTGTTACGGAAAGGTGTGCAGCAATTTGAGCTCCTGGAATATGCAACACACACAACATACAATGGATTAGTGATGCCTAAATACAAGGGATTCCTGCGACCATTATTTGCCAAAAAAGTTACATAATTGGATCGAGTCAGGCCAGCAAATTTTTTTGTTCTAGTTTCACTATGTGGAGCAGGTGGTTTGACTGTTACTGAAACTTATACAATATTATATAAGTTTATTTATAGTAGTAGTTTCTACAAGTCCCGATCAGATGGCGGAGCTTCTTACAGTGAAAGATTGTTATCCCATGACGTGCAGAACTTGAACTAGGCCCGAGGATGGAATTTAAATGACAAAAAATGCAAGAGTATGTGACATTTTTTTCTTTATTAAACTTTCCCAACCGTTTGGGAGTCCATAAGAATATATAGCCCTGAATAATAACAATTGAGACTCCCATGGTTTGAGCTGCAGACAATAGAAAACAATAATGACTATGGAGTAATAACCTAGGCTTATAGTTTAAAATAACTACTAGTTGAAACTTTTTTAGAGGATATTCTGATCATCATCTACCTACTATCACTGCATCTACCATTCTGAAATGTTCTCTGAACCAAACTGGTTGAGGAATAAATAGATGAATCACAAATATGATGATTTATGACTCGGTGACAAAAATAAATATGATGAGAATACAATTTTTTTGGACTTAGTTTATTAGGAAATTATGCTATAGGATTGATAATGTATGCCAAAATACGATAGATAACATCATAAAAATCTTGTAAGTAATAATTAGAACTTCATTTAATTACTGAAATATGGCATGTCAAATTTCACCCTAATTGTGAGTAAGCTCACTTCTCAATTGAATCGTCAGAGTTAAGTTAGGTGAGCGAGGTAGCTCTGATTACTCCCATGTATTTTATTCATTTGTTCTAGAAATCTTAATTGTTATTGAAGCTAACATTATAGTTAAAATTTCATGCCCAAAAAGGTATGACATCTCAAGTGACTGATTCTGTTGTTACTTACCTATATGATTGCTTTTATTATTTGGTACCAATGTGAATGCATATATTTTGAACATCCTATGCATCCCTAGTTGGATGTGGATTATCCAATAAGATCCTTATCATAACAACCCTGATATGTTCTATTTCAAATAATATAATAGACATAGAAGGATGCTTACAAAAGATCCTGGCCTAAAATCAATGTAGAATATTTATACTTAACCTAATAATATGTAAAATATATAATTCAGACAATTGTATAATATGATTATAAGTTCATATGTGAATCAAGAAGTGACATGCATCATTAAAAGAGGAGCTTGAATAGGAATGATTGCAAAACTGCATTTGGTCTTACATCTATGAGAAAGGGAATATTCCTTGTCAAAATAAGTGGTTCTCTTTGGCTTGTCCTTCACAGAACCATCAGGTTGCCAAGGTTTTCATTTTTTGTGTTCAGTTTTTAATATCTCCATAGCATTCCTGTGACGTTCAAATCACTGAAAACTTACCAACCAAAGATGTGACAAAGTAATCTTAAATTAGAGACATTAAATATAGAAATACTTACATCAATGTTAACTAGATGAGCATTTTGTATACACATGGGTCAACCATGATGCTCCTACAGTCACTGTCCTGTTGCCACTTGTCATACAAGATCTCTTTCAAAGAAGTAGTAAAATTCAAGAAAACCAAGAGGTCAGTGGAGTTTTAATGATGATTGTTCAGTAGGTTCTGATTAGTTAAGAGAAAGACACTCATATTATCAGTAATGCAAGTTTTATTAAAATTAAGTTGAATGTTATGCATCAGAAATAGTACAACATGCATTTATGAATCCATAATTTCTTAAATGCACAGGAGCTGGATGAGGAAGGACTTAAAAGAGATAGAATGTTGGTATGCATTTGTTTTCACTCTGTTTCACAAGGTTCACAAGAATTGCTATACATATAAAAAGATTGAACAACTAACAAAAAAGAATCCACATTAAATAAGGAATAATTCTTGCCATCAGATTCTCGTGACCTGGAACAGAGTTTGTCTTTTCATTTTATTCTACTTGAAAGTCCTTCACATTTTTCATTAACAACTGTGCCTTATAAAAAGAAAGCAAGCGCAAGTACATGTACAAAGGGAAAGCCATATTTGGCTTCCAAATATAGATTGATAATTGATACTCTAATAAAATGTGAGATAGAAAATGCTACTCACATTCTAATTTTGTTAGTAATAGATATAATTTTTTTCAAGTTTGTATTTCTAGTAGAAAAAGTTGTGTTGCATCAAAATGTACACCCTCTCACATTTGATAAAGAGCCATAAAAGGCAAGAAAAGTGAAGGCCCTGAAAATTGGCCAATATCATCAGGTAATATAAGAAAACCCCAGACGAAGCCTTCTCTTTGCTTAAAAAAGAATCAGTGGAACTTGGATCTCTTCCCCTTGGATTCAAGTTCCGCTTCTCTTTTTTTCTATAAATATGAAATTGCATGATAAATACATAACGGACAAATATTTTTCTCTTCTATGCAATGATTAGTCCTAATAAATGTAGCATTATTAATTGTTGAGCGATATAGCAATGTAGAGTAATGAGTTATGACATTAATGTAGACCTGTTATTAAATCACAACATCCATTTTTATACAGGGATACTAATTCAATATTATGACAATAATTTTCTTAGTGAAATTTAATTGAAATTTTTAATATTCCTTATTTGGCTCATAGCCATTAAAGGCTCTGGTAAGTTAAAGTTAATGATATTTTATGTGCAATACTGATAAAAATGTGCTTTCTTCTGAAATACTTTAATTAGCTGTTGATTATATATGTCAAATAATTAGAAATTTCTTGTACCTTATAATGATTGCTTCCTATGTTCATATTATCTACTTTCTAAGTACTTATATTTATTCTTATTATAATAATCTGATATTGTTTTGGAATTAAAAAGAACTAGATGATTTTATCTCTAAAAGCAAATTTCGTTTGCTATCTGAGAGCTAATTGTTTTCTTAAAAAGTATTTTCAAAGAGGCACCAATGAGTTAATATTACGCATACTTCATGTAAATTATCATCAGTTTATGTGCAGCTTATAAGAAATGTATGAAATACTTTTATTGTGTCATCATGTTCTTATCAAGTATTGTTTATGAAAGTTAAAACTAATGATGTTTATTTTATATGAAATGAGAGATGAAACCGCTGGGAAGGTCAATTTGCCTCCATAACCTTTGGTGGATGTTAATAGGGATTTTAGAATAGCCTCCAAAGGTGTTACATTTTGCAAATTTGTGTTTTCATGTACTTTTTTTCCAGGTCTCAACTTCTACAAGCCAGAAGCTGATTTTCTTCATTATAGAATATTTAAAATATAATAGAATATCAACTTATAAATACATTGACTTTTTGATTTTGAAAACTACATCTATAAGGTAATCTTTAATGAGATTTTTATTTTACATTATCAAGAAGTGGCATTAAAATTGATTTAAGCCATTTCTGTAATATGATATGGCACGAGTTAGTAGTTCCTTTTACCCCATGCCTAAGTATAAGAATAAACTTTGAACAAGGAGTTATGCCTCTATCTGTTCAACTTGGTTTACATATTTGTTGTCATAAAATAGCATAGATTAAATGTATTTTTAAGCCCAAAGTTTAGCTGGGAAAGCAGTCTGACAATTGCAAAGTGATTTTCTTTTGGAACATGTTAAGTTCCACCATCCTGTGAGATAGAAAGCATCATAGAATTTTATTTTCATTGTTTACCACTACTAAATCTACTGCATGTAGATGAAATTCAATAAATTTGAGTAATTCAGGCCTGCCTAATTCAGCTCGCTCGCTCAAATACTTGCTGGTCCCAGTTGATCACACTAATATTTTACCTGATACTACATCAGGGTTGTTTTATCATTTTTTTGGAGGGACTTCTGACCATTTCAAGTACAATATATATGTATGTATATAGAAGTTTTTGAAATGTGTTTTTTGTTGTCAAGTGTAGCGTAAATCAAGAAAGAGTATTTTTCAAGTAATACAGAGAAGGGATAGGATAATACAGGGAATGAAATGCATAGAAAAGGGGTCAAGTTGCACAGGTATACAGTTCGATGGCTTCAAGCATTGTTTTTGTCAACTGCTACACATTAGGGTCCCTGACTTCAACAATGGTGTTCCCTGAGCCAGTGGCACCTCCCTGGGCTCCAGATGCCCCCTGGCCTGAGCTTGCTGTTGGGGGTGAGGCAGGAGAAGTTGGTGACTTGGGAGAGGTTCCTGAACCATTACTTGTCTTGCTGCCTCTTCGAGATCCACCTCCTGAGATGTGTGCATCAAGAAAAGGGAACTGGTGTGTACTTCCATGTCTCTTTTTACATTATTTCAGTTATTAGATCATACAGAGGAGATTGTATCCCTAACTTATTTCATTGTTGTCATTAATATTTTATCGTTTTCAGATGATACAGCTGTTGCAAAAGCTCAATGTGAAGTTCTGTATTTTAGAAAGGTAAAGAGGAAGGGTTTGTGAAAATTCATGAAACTAAGTTAGTATGTGAAAATTGAGAATATCCTGAAAAATCATACTTTCACTGATTCTTAGTGCAACCAGATATTATTTCTGGATTATAATAGTGTGCTTGCAATGACTTCTCCCTATATGCAAGAATCTTCTTTCCTCACTTTGAAGGCTTTGAAATTTCTAAGGCTTCATCTCAAAATTATAAACTTTACTCAACTATGAACTTTTGCAACATCCATATTTAAATAGAAGTAATCTTTTCACACATTATTTGACATTCTTCTGGATATCATTTCCAAAAATTACAAAATGATTATTTATTTGACTATGAAGTCACATAAATAATCATGACTATGAAGAGATAAAAGAATCACATGTCTGTGATTTATGCTGAATCAATTGTTGCATGATGAAGTTAATTAATTCAAAGTGGATTTCAGAAGTTATGACACTGATAATATTGTCATCTTTTTGACTTTACATTTTGTTTAGAATGAAATGGAGAATTTGGTACATTTTACAATTTTTGAAAGGTATAAAAAAATGTGAAGAGGTTATTATGTGTAGAAATTTGATTAGTTAAAAATAATGAAGCTTTTACAATCAATTCATGAAAGATACTGCATCTCTTCATTTTAATTATATACTGATAACATTTCACATATTCAACTAATGTTGTGGTATGTCATTAAGTATTCTGAAGGAATAATTATATTTTTGTCATTTATTTCATATTTGATGAATGTAATACAATATTCAGCTTTATTTGTTTTATTTTTTGCATGAAATTGCTTGATTATTTAATTATTCACATATTAGTGATTATGGTTTTCTTCCAAACCCATTCAAGTTCAACTGAATCATGAAATAATAACTTGGGATGTTCATACATTATCTTCCATTGAACTTATTTCTGCTGATTGTTTATATTGCTTTAAAGTAGATAACAAACACATGAATCAAAAAGGAATTTTCAAAAAAGGTTTCATTAAAAACAATAAAAAAATACATTGTAGGTATATTTTCCACATTTTCATGCTTATTTCAGGTCAAAATGAAGGAAAATTATTTTTTTCATGAATATTTTCTTGTACTTAATGGATTTCAAAATTTACTGCAAAAATGTTTTAATTGATCATAGATAATACATTTTGAGCCAAAGATAAAAATTCATCAGGAGAGATCATAAACTAGTAATTCGTTCCGCAAAAGGTAATGAAATACCTTTTCTTTTCTCAAAAATTTTGAAAAACACTGTAACATTCCATGTGAGAAGGATTTTACTGAAGAAATCAAAAGCAATTAGATATCTGTGACTCTCCAAAGTTGGCTCCCACAGTACTTCTCAAAATTAAATATTAAGCTCTGAAAATTAATGCTAAGAAATAATAAGAAATGGAGAGGTTTGGGTGTGGAGAAAAATATGGCCCCATAAACATGCCTTTTGTGTGCTTTCTTGAGCAGAAGCAAAAGCAGAAGCAGGAGTAGCCGAAATAAATAAGCTTAAAAAGCTTACAAAAAATAAATAAGCATGAGCAGGTTTCTCAGCAAAGATACATTTAACAACTTTTAATATGGTGAAGGTTATTCAAGTTCTCCACTGGGTAACATTCAGTAATGCTGTCGACATTTCGATGGATGGCTCGCCCATCGAAATGTCGGCAACAATGAAGAGTGTGACCAAGTGGAGAACCTGAATTACCTTCACCAATACCGTATGCCAGGAATTCATCCGTTGCTTCCTCACTTTTAATATGCCTTATTCTTTTTAATTTCCATTACTCTACAAATTATGTATAAGATACATCTTCTCATTTTTTATTTAAATGATATAAATGGGATCATTGGTACTGATAAAATCGTATGTCATTTATTAAAATATTTTTAAAATAAAGATAATTCACTTATTCACAAAATGTTAGGTATTTTGAATTCCCTAACTTATTGTGTGCTGTATATTTATACATTGCAATTAAGATGTGGAAGTATTGTACTCTATTTTTAATATTTATACCAAATATTGATGACACGTATGCATGAAATATTTTATTTTGAGTATGGAGATGTCAAAATTCTGGTTAAAACGAAAAACAATCTGAAATATATTAGGGGTCTCTTGAAATGAGTTTTGTTGTCAACACAATTGCTTTAATATATGTGTAATAAGTAGTGTGCATTGGCATTCCATAGTTTTTACTGAGATGAGTGAATTTGAAATCATACAGAATAAATTAGCATTTTGAAAACTTGGAAATTTTATGGAAATAAAAAAAACCAGAATGGGAATTTTAGCATTTATTATTGCTGTTCTTTCTGTTGTAACTAATTTGAATGAAAATGGTATTTTATAGCTGGATACCTTTGTATCTCAATAGCAATTTTGTTGTTAATATATAGTAGTAGTAATTAAGCAGTATAAAGCTTTCATTAGTTGGATTAAATTATTTCATGATGAACAATTGATTTTAGTGGTTTGAATAACTAATTATGTGTGCTTTTGAATATGCATAAACAAATGCATAATATACCTATACGTACCAAATAAGGCATACTTTTGGCAGACTTAACAATAAAAAATTATTTATCTAACTTATTCTTTGCTGTTTCATTGCTCATGCTTTTGCCATAAATCGATTGCATTTGAGTAGTAGCTGGTCCGAGTGGGTTGCTACTTTAGGCCATCCAAGAATTGCTGAGAAAATCAACAGTAGCAAATACGTTGACAAATAAAACACTCATGTAAATACGTAAATTATGATAATGTAGCGGCATTAGGAAAAGTGATATTTCTGGGAGCTTGGGAAATATATACTCATCTTTAACTTGGTTCGAAAATGTATGCTACCTGAAACACAAATTCACGTTATCTGATGCATTAATCATTTCTCATGGAATTTTATCTTACATAGTATTTGATAAACATTTCAATATTTGCATAATGATATCCTGAGTTTCCAGATGGTGCTTATATTTGTTTTTCTCAATAAATGAAAGCGCAGCTGCCAGTTCTGAAGAAAATGCTATGTACCAAGTTCATAAATCTTTTTCACGATAATCTCCTGTTGTTTACGTGCGATAACAATCTTAATGCGCTTCATAGCTGTCCTGAAATATACCATTCACACATTTATTTCAATGCAATATCATTTTGGAAATTCAGCTCTTCATCAAATATGACATACAAATTACACATACTCATCGTCAGCATGGTTCACTGCCATATATATAACTAGGAATAAATGATTAAATTTCAAGTGCAACGAACGGAATACGTTTTTGGTTCAACGCATAAGCGCGAGCTGAACAAAGTCGGGTCACACATGTGAGAAGATGTTTGTCACAAAAACATACACACGCAAAAAACATAGGCAGAAAAATATAAAGACTCTCACTAGTTTTTTTGTATTTTCGGTGGCTGCTGAACCACCTTCACCAGACAAGAGATTAGACGATGTCTGTTGAAGGTGGTTCAGCAGCCACTGAAAACTAGTATTTCTTTATATTTTTGTGCCTATTTTTTTGAGTGTGTGTGAATGAGGTGAGAAGTCCACGCTTGTGGTTATAACTTTACTTGTAGAAGCACAGAACACATAAAAGATTCTCCTTCCTCGATCCTTAAGAAAAAGGTGTGCCTCGACCATCAAAAATTCGGATACATTTGTAAGTGTTCTTTTATGTGTTTCTCGTGTGCTTCTACAAGTATAGTTATATATATATATATATGCGCGCACACAAATCTTTTTTATCCATCCGCATATTTAAAACCCTTTGTTACCCTCTCCCCTCCCCATTCCCCTTGCCACTACCTCCCCTCGATTACTTCCTCTCCTACTTCCACTCTTCCCCTATATAACACGCCAAACATATCTCTCATCAATCATATCTCCCAGAATGACGAAGGAGAAAGCGTTCCCGAAATATTACGCCGGAGAGATCTTCATAATTTGAGTCTTCTAAATGTGTGCGTGTCTTCACGTTTGCTGCTCGTCTGAGTTTTCCTGAGCTACTATTATATTATACGTTATCTTTCGTCGGGGCGATGATTTCGAAAATTACCGCGACGTCAGCCACGCGGAAGAGGGACTCCCCACTCGGCTCAGCGGTCAACACACCTGCTTTCGGCGGACGAAATATTGCTCGAGGGGCTCCGTTTTTGTCCGGGCTTGTTGGGCGGGGGTTTTGGGGGTGGTGGTGGTGCTAGGAGGAGGGCATTACCGGCCCATTGCGTGCGAAGTGGCAGCCTTGTGGCGAGCGGGGTTCGGCGGGGGCCCACCTTACCGGCCAGCGAGGCTGCTGGCGACTGAGGCCGGAGTGAGGCCATGCTGGGCTGGCGGCTGGGCGCCCGGATGCTGCCGCGACTCGCTCTTCTCTCTCCAGCCCCGTGGAGCAGTTTGCTGTCCCGCAGAAGAGACACATTCATCAGGCGGGGGTTGGGTGTGTTGAAGATGGTCCTGTTCTCCCGCCATCTTGCCCTGCGGGGGTAAGGAGAGCGTCGTATAATAAAGGGTTTTAAGGTTTTTTTTTTATAAGGTGAACCTCGTTTCGCGTCGCCGGCGTCCTAGCGTCCAAGAGTTTACGTTTGAAAACGCTCGACGTGGACCTTAAAAAATTTATCATGCCGAAGCAAATAGTCTCCCGCGCGTTCCTGTTGGAATGATACTTCTGTATTTGGGGTGCGTCAACGGCTACGGTCAGTTGGAACTTCCTAAAAGTCGAGAAAGAATTCAATTTTGACGCGGCTTCCCGTGGTGCTCCCTGTTGAGGGGCTTCCCGTGTTCCAGCAATCTTCGGGTTTTTTGTTAACGACACTTTCGTCCTTTTTCCAGAGAACATCTTCAGGTGGAAGTTTCCACTTCGACCTGAAGATGTTCTCTGGAACGACGATGTTCCCGGAAACGCGGTGGAACACCGTAGCCCCCCCCCCCACAGCATCACGAAAATATCCAATCGTACGAATAAACGAAAACTATGTTCGAGGTGGGACTCGAACCGGTAACTTTCGAGTTAGCTGGAAATCGTGCTTCCGAACAGGCC
>WURS02474421.1:10106326-10129391 GCA_011762765.2 Rhinocypha anisoptera
TCACGTAGTTAACTTCTGAACTCCCTCTATATTTTTGGAAGAACAAAAGGATAGGATGACTTGGCCAAAACGAACGATGATCCCACGTGAAAATGCAATACATAAAGTCACGCAAAAAGAGAGATCAGGAGTGAGACGAAAAGGGAAGACAAAATTGTTTCAAATGGAACAGGTACTTCACCTGAGGCGATACCGCAGCTCGTGATCCGTTGTCAGTCGTTTTGTCATTAATCCACGGTGTCCGGGACATACAATGTAGTTAACCACCGGTTTCGACTCCGCTCGATTCCTGCAAAAACAGAAAACACTTTTTTAAATACGGGCATTGGAACTACTGAACACCCTAGTCATTCCAGTGATAGTACAAATGAATTTCTTCACGGGGAGGGACTGAAATAAATGAAGAAAGCGGGAACATTGTGGATCGGTCTTCCCTCAATAGTTGCCCCACGTTATACAGCTTCATGTATAACGCACAACACCTCCTTCTTCCTCGTCAGGTGAGGACATAATGATTGACATTATGCGTTCGACTTCAAGGCTCGACTGGACTGCTCAGGCTACTGCTTCTATTCAAGCTTTACGACTACTCCACTGCCTCCTGCAGAGAAATTGCACGAAGCTCTTGATACTATTTCTTCGTTGCAGTACAAGGTCGTGCTGACCCCTACCCACCCTATCGACCTTCGAGTAGAAGAATCGGCGGGAAGCGCAACAGGAAGGTCGAAACGAGCGAAGTAATAGAATCTGAGAATTCGTTTTGAAGAAAAAAGTAACCCATCCCACTAAAAAAACGCCTGATCTTCGAGGAATATTCATAGTCGAAGAAGTCACAATAATATTCTGAATATACCGTTTTCACTCGCGTAACTTCCGCCACTTATTTCGAGTTTGCGGAAAAGATAACGGAGTGATAAATTTATATTTTAGTTTAGTGAATAATAAACAGTAACTACAATAAAGAAATTATGCAACCGAAAATGTTATTACGCATAAGAGTCAAACATTGTTTAATGATATTTATATGTAGTACCCACCATATTTTTATAAATATTAATTTTACTCTAACTTCTTACGTATTCAACATTATTTTTCCTCCGTATCTCCTTTTTTCTATTCCGGACCCCCTAATAGTATAGAAGAAGTGGGAATTGCGATTAGACGACAACTTAATACTATAAAAGTTTACTTTAAAATATATGAGTTATGCGAAGGTTGAGATTACGTGAGAAATTACGGCGAGTAAAATAAATAGGATATTCGAGAGTAGTCAAACACATGAAGATTTGAGTTATATATTTTCCGTTCTGAGTATCCTGGACTGCAATATAAATTTCTGCCAAACTTCTGTAAAAAAGAGACAGCATAGTTGGGATAACCGGACGGTTGGTAAATCCTATTGAAAAAGTAAAAACATGAATAATGAACAACAATTGAGGTTCATCGGCCATATGGGTTTCTGTTTGAAATGCATTAGGATCAGTATATTTTTCCTACAAAAATAATTATATAAGAAACGGAAAAAACAAATACATTTACCAATAGAATTTTCTTGTTGGTGGAAATTATGATAATTTCCCAATGAAGGAAGGTAATACCAAATGAAACGGTTATGGAGGAGTCTACGAACTCCATAGAGTGAAACGTGATGGCGATGAAGGAAGATACTTGACGTGGACCCAAAACAGTCAGCAGGTCATTTTGCACCTCATAAAATCATAGAAAAAATCCATTTGGACAATACAACAACGATACCCTCGGCGGAACTCGAACCCGCGACCTTGGGTTAACCGACGAGCACGCTAAATATTCTGAAGCCGTCAGACGGAGACACTACAGTAATTGGATACTGATGAAGATTTCAGGGAGAATTAGTATTGAGAAAGACGGAGCTAAAATTCTGTTTTGTGATGCGTGGAAGAAAATTTATTCTGAACGACAATAGAAATACAAATTAGCTAAATTTATGTTCATTGGCAGAGTCACGATATTTTCATTCTAGTTACAATCAGAGTAATACAATAGGTGCCAATCGATATACAATTATATTGGAATGATGCTGAGGAATTATTGAGGTTTCTAAGGTCACCGGAATTTCACGCGCCACCAAAAATCTAAATAAACAATCGGAAGAAAGTCGTTGTGAGTAAATTAACCATAAAGGACCTAATCAAATTATCAACAATTCCTATCTAACTGCTGCACTTACTATTTCTGACTAAAGGATGAAGAGTGCAACAAAAAATAATATTATTTGGATGAAGGATTTAATATTGTGAAACTTTAGGAAGGAATAAGAATAACCTTTTTCATGCGGTTTTAGTACTATTTAATTGTAAATTATTGTTGGCATACCAAGTGTTTGTGTCCTCAACTGAGGAACGAGCTGATTTCATAAGGGCTGATAACTTACCAGCAGATATTAGACAGGAAGTGTCATCTGCATAGAGGAGTGGTTTGCAGTTAGCCATAGAAAAGGACAGATTATTCATGAAGATGACAAAGAGTAGAGGACCTAGGACTGACCCTTGTTGAATGATGAAGATATTTAACTATCTGTTTTCTACCAGTGAGGTAGAACAATCTAGGTATTGGGATTATCTACAATACCCAGACTTATGAGTTTGCCTGACAAGATATTGTGGTCAATATTGTAGAAAGCTTTTGTGAGGTCATAGAATAGAATAAGAAAGAAGAAGAATAGAAAGAAATAAAGTAAATATGGTTTAGGGATACAAAATGAACATGGGGAGTGGAGTTTTGTAAAAGTGATTGTAGTAATGAACACATGGATCAAACACCACATGAGTTGTAGGTACACATGGAAGGCAGCGGGGGATACCATTTAGATTACATCGTGGTTAGACATGTAGGAAATGTAATACATGGCAACAGCTTCTTGGGAGTGGACATGGACTCTGACCACAAACTGGTCATGATGCAGGTTTTTATGAAACGCAAGAGGACTAAAAGGGTTGGGAGATAACAGAATTAGAACTTAGATGCCTTGGCAGGACCAAAAAGGAAATGATATCACGAATCAGTTGATAACTTATAATTGAGGGTAACCAAAGTAGGACAGTGGAAAGTTCATAAAAATTGGAAAACAGTATCTGCTGAAAAAGTACATGGTAGAGTTAACCAGAAGAGGATTAAAATGTCATGGGGTTACAGAGATTCTTAGAAATAGGGTAGAGAATAGGAAGTAGTATAGAGGCCAGGAGAAGAACATATTCAGAGGCAAGTTATAAACTGAGGTGAGAGGCCAATAGGAAAAAATAGGCATGCACAAAAGTTACAGATTTATAGAGAGATAGGCAAACTATACAGCAAAGTTAAAGCCCTGTTGGGAAATAGAAAAGGAAGTACCATCCCTACTGTCAGACAAAAGTCTGGGAAGACACTAATAGAGCAGGAAGAAATGTGGAAAAGAAGGCGTTCATGGTGTAACTCTTTGGTCTAAACGAGTAGATTTAAATTAAGATTTAGAAAAGGAACTATGAATTAGATAAGGATATCCATGATTACAAAATGAATGTAGTATGTAATATTTTTCCATAGATTTTGTTTCATACAATGTTTTAACCATGATACATCATCAGCTACTTACTGGTTTGAAAAAAACATGACACAAATATATATATATAGACAGGCAGGTGTGGGTGGGTTGGGACTCAAACAGAATTGGTGGGTTTAAAAAAAAACCTTAACCAATGGTGGGTAGAGACATGGAGAGTGACAAGGGGCTTAGGGAAAGGGTAGATGGTAAAAGTGTGGGGTGGTAATATCTCATGATTTTTTCAACCAAGTACCTGATGATGCTGCATAACAGTGAAATGTGTTCCTCAAAGAAATAAAGTTGTGGAAAAGTACAATATACAATCATTTTGTAATCGTGGTTAAACAAAACTTCCATGAAGGTCATAAACTAATCATGAAGGCCTGATTGAATCATGAAGGAGGTCATTAACTTTAGATGAGAATAGTTTAGGCCAAGATTCATTAGACAACTAGATAGTAAGACAAACAACAGATATGAATAATGTAAAGACAGAATTATTCAAGGGTTTGGCAAAAAGAATGAAGATAAAAGCTAAGGAAAAGTGAGGAGTGTTATGGATTCACAAGTAGGAGAATATATGCCATTCAAATTTTCTTGTCTGAGAGATAAGAGTAACTTGTGCTGATTGCATTTATGGATATGGAAAAGATTTTTAAAAATATCAATTGGAGAATAATCCTACTTATCCTAAAGAAATAGTAAAGGAAGAAATAAAAAGGAAAAACAGAAACTTGGTACATGCTCTATGCAGAGATTTAGCAGTTTTAATCAAATGTAGTGAAAGAAGAATAAAGCAGGGATGCCCTTATCATTAGTTTTTAATGTATGAGAGCAATAATATGAGTTGGTACTGTCAAGCCATGAAAATACTCTCTAACAACTTCAAAATGAAAGTTAAAATTTTCAGAAGTTTTTTTACCTCTTCTGCCATCTCCTTTATTTTATTACCATCAATCCTCATTGGACACATTTATTTTCAGTAATCAGATACAGAGACCTGGACTTCTGGTTCTTAAGGCCCGTTGCAAATGATATCTCATGCATGACAGAATCAGGTGATGAAAATTTGCCTTACACAGTGCATGATATCATGCACATGCCTGTGGTAGCAAAGTTCGTATACAGCTACCTGTCTTTAGCTGCCATTTTGACAATGCTGCACCATAGTTTTACACATCGCCGGAAAACCAACCCTTAAATAAAATACTACTTTCTGCTTCTAGATTTCCGACTATTTGTCTCCCAGGGCTCGATTAAATAATTGAACCCAAAACGTTTTATAATCTATCTACTTTAATATGCTTACTGAGTGCCTGCTTGTCACAATACTTATTGTAATATTGCATTAACTTATTGTAATAAGATTTTTTAGCCTCGAAGCGATATCTCCACATTTCACATGACAAACATGGCCGACGAGCACTGATCATCATCATCATGCATGATGAGAAATAATTAGAATAGGTTGTATTTTCCCCGTGCGAGATCCTGTCAGATAACGTTTCCGACAAGATCATGCAGTGCATGATATCATGCCCCATGTAAGGTGGCCTTTAGTTCTTCATTGGCGTTGGAGATATTACACAGTAGTTGCCAAATTCACTGTAACTATCTCTAAATATTGTGTCTGTTATACAGTACCAATCCCTAAAACTGGGCAATTATTTGAAATTTTGGCACAGCAATAAGCTAAATGATAATCAGAGTATATTTATGAAATTTCTATAATTCCTAAAGAAAAAAGGGTATCTAGTCCTGCAAAGTTTTCCAAGATAATGTGCCATAGTATCCTAGATACTACAATTTTCTCATATATTTAACATATCTATATTTTAGGGAATTTCAAAAAAAAAACTGTAATATAATATTTTAGTGGAATGCACATCAAAATCAGAACCACAACTTTAGGTAAATTCCCAAGTAGATAACTTATAGATAGATATCATTCAATTCATACACACAAATACTCATTGTACAAGACAAATCATGAATTACATCACTTTAAACCAAACAGGGCCTACAAGTTCCAGGAGCTAATATGCATAAAAAATGTAAAAGTTATAAATATTTTTATTGCAAATTTATTATTATAAAATTATCTTTTGACAATGCATATAAAAATTCTCAACTAAGTATATAAGTAATTTCAATTATTTAATTTATTCCTAAACATCTGTAATTCTCCCTAACCTTCATCAATGCTCACATTTTTCGGTTGCAAAATCTAGTTTTAGATTTTTTACAGAATATTTGAGTAAAATGCTAGTGGCATTTCCTATAACTAGAAGAACCAATTATCTGATTGTGTGACTGTCACAGTAAATATATAATACATGCAGGAAAAATTATTAAAGTACTGAAAGGAACTTTAAAGTCCCAACAGTAAGCTAAGGGTTAATTTACATAGCTGTTTGAGGAGGCATTTTCTTTGTGGAGAGGTTCCATTACGGCAAGAAATAAATAAATATACTATGCTTTCCACTGTATACTTAGTTTTTTATTCATGGATAATTTTATCAGCCACCTGAATAAGTTATAGTGTACTGAAGGTAGTTGTGAATAAAGAACTAAGTAAACAGTGAGAAGGAAAGCATTTTAAATTTACTTTTTGCCTACAATTTAGTAATGAAGCTATAGACCAACTTCAGCTATAGACTACCTGGATAATCAAGTAACAAATGAAAAGGAAGATAGATGCTGCAATGTTTGATATTGTTTCTTGTTCATTGGTTATGTTTGTTTTAAGAATGAGTAAACAGAGTTCTTTGTGGAAAAATCAAACTGTCTTAAATTATCATAAATGTGTGTGTGCATGTTCACATTTGGTCTTAAAAAGAAAATTGGCAGATTCCATTGGTGGAATGAGAAAGTAGTTATTTCAAGTTTACAATGTGTTCCATCTTACATGATGCTAAGAATAACCGTTAACACAAAATGCCTCACGTGATTTTCCCACCTCATAGATTAAGTGCTCTTTATATCTTATTAATTCTACCATCTACAGTGAACTTCAGTAACATGTTAATTTAGCAACTTTTAGTTTTCCATTTCATTGCCCATTTCTTTTCATAAATAATACTATTTATATATTCTACAATAATAAAATAGTTTCAATTATGTAAACCTTTATTATTTTAGTCATACATAAAAGAATTTTCTCACAATTAGCCATACTCATACAGTGGGAATAGCTAATACAAAATAGGTTACTATGAGAAGTCTCCTACAGCAACTATTAAAGAATTACAATCGTTTTACAAAAAGGAAGTTTTAGAGTACAAATTAAATAAGCCATTGCAATAATACAAAGGTCACTGGGAATAGGAACATTTTAAAGTTAGTCAATTGACAAAGAGGCCATAATTACAATGAATGTTTTTACCTTCATTAAAGAAAATAGATGTTCTAACCCGGTAGTTCACTGCTTATTGTAAACCTATAACAAAATGACTCATACATGAGTGTCCTCCATGAATACTACTTACATAGGGTTACTACATGTTAACATGGAACATCATGCATGAACCCAATTTCTAAATGTATCAACATACCTATATTTGTTAATTTTAATTGCTGGATATATTATGAAACTACTATTTCTCTTTTGATTGTATTATGATAAATTTTTTTAAAGTACACACACTGGGAAAAACACACCTAACTGGAAGTGAAATTACACAAGTACATGGCCTTGGAAGATTGGTAACTTGAAAAAATTAGTATTTTTCCATCTAAGAGCTATTTGAGATCAAATGATTCTCAGAATACTGATCTATTTGGCTGCCTATTTTGGTAAAACATTGTAATTAATGATTTTATGTTACCAGATACCTGATATCTAATACTGGGAAACAGCATTTGATATTATAGCAGCTGGATCATCCAACAAGATTATTAGGAAGGCCGTAAAACAAGCAACAAATTAACCTTGCATTGGTCACAGAAAATCCATATCTAAATGAGACTAGGAAAAATAAACTATCAAATAATTATGCAAACATTGCATATCTGCACTGAAATTCATGCTGAACAACATACATTTACTTTAAAATAAGTTAGAAAAGATACCTTGGTGGTATTTAAGTACCAATTCACATCAACAATAACCACAAAAAATGTTCACTTTATGCTACAATGTTCGCTGAAAACAGACTGGTAGGATTGACTTTAAACATGGAAGGTAAGAAACTGATCACAAATTTACATGATTGCATTGTAAATATGAACAACAATCAGTACAGTAATAGATTACATAGGATTGTAAAGCTGAAAATTGTACTCTGTAAGTCATGAATTATGAAAATTCACACACATAAGTTGTTTTCATACAATTTGCATTTCACATGCGCAAATTATATTCAAGCCAAAAACCATAAAAAATATATTCCACAAAAGGTATAATTTATAAACACACAATTTATTAATGTGGTTTTACACCCATTTTTGAAAAATATGGATACACTCAAACAATTATTCTAACTCAAGATATTTCCACAGCTCTTAATTATTTACACAGACAATAAAGCCCAGAAAATAATGTACAACAGCAAATATACAAGTCAAAAATATTCTTCAATGAAATAGATGTAAAATATTGTTACACACAAGGAGGATACCAAGTAGATACTTATTTGTCAAATATATTTCATTAAATTTCTACTATGAGGCAGAGCACTACCAAATATAGTTTATTGTTATATAACCTCAACTTAAGCCTAAATCAATTTAAATCACTCATCTGAAAATGTTATCTGTTGGTTTAATGAATTTTACAATACCATTCAACTTCAAACAATGTCAAACCCAACTACTATGCCCCATGTAAAGATTAAGCTAATAATTTATTAAATAACTAACTACAGAAATATCTATCATAATTGAGAAGGCCAAAATAACACACATATTGCATCTGGCTAACTTCTTATAAGTTCTATGTTATTTTTTCATAGAGCGATTCATTGGGTTGAGGAGCAACAACTACAAGGTATTGTTTCTTGGTACATCATGTTATTTTACATTCCTTAAAATAAGATTATTTTATTTTTGCAAAAAGTTGTCGTAGTATTTTTGTTTATAGGGTGCTTTGATGGCTATGATCATTTTGCACCTCTTCAAATCATAGAAAAAACCCTATTGGACAAACAACACCCATGCCCTGGGCGGGACTCGAACCCACAACCTTTGGGTTAGCCGGCGAGCTTGCTACATACAGGCAAACCAAGCCGGCTTTTTTGCAAAAAAATACCTGCTACTTTGTTCGCATCATGTACTATGAGATTATTAAAACAAATTACCAAATTTGGCGTGAGAAATAATAATAAGAAGAAAAATCACTTATAAATTAAATATGTCATTCAAGATCCTTCCTGGTAGACCAATAACAAAAAATGTATGGACCAGAATGCACTATATTTCTATATGCTTGAGCTCATTAATGGAGGGAATGGATTATTTTGATATTTAGCTTAACACACTGCTCTCCCATTTGGATGGCAATGATGGATAACATCTAAAAGGGAGGGGTTTTTCATAAGCATTCTTTTGTAGGAGGTATCCTGACATTATCGTTTTAACCATGAATGCCACGATTCTAATTAATTCAAATAAGCCCAGCTCAAACTTTTTGGCACTACTGGAGCATTTAATGTATTGGAACAAGTGAAAGACTACCTAAGCCTATTTCACTCATTTTCCTCCCCCTTGTCTTAACTATGTCCTATTGGCACATAGACCTGATTGCTGTCTTGTAGTAACAACAATGAACCCACTACTCATTAGAATGAAAAAATTATGATGCTCTTATCTGAGAGACTAGTGTACATGTAAACATACTTTTGTTAACAGAATAAATAATCTCCTTTTTTGTGACACATTTACAGAAACACTACAGAGGCTTTAAAACTTTACTCAGTTTGGGTGGTGCTCCCACTGTTTTTTCATATGAGAACATTAAATTAATAAAATATTTATCTTTTTCATCATTTGAGTATACATATTTTTGGTATATCTGGGGATCCAGTCTTTATCTATATTTTATATAAATATAAATAAACAAATGTGTATATAAACACACTGGAGAGACAAAGTTAATCAGAAATGAGTTTAATTCTTGTTACATCTGTGGTTCCAGTTTACTTCACTGTGGGGCTAAATATATAAGACATCCATAGGGATCTTTAGACAACTATCACAATTTTAAAACGAAGGTCATTTTGAGGGTGAAATTCACACATTGGAGTGGCCTTGAAGAATCTGTGGTTTATGAGAAAAATATGTTACTCAGAAAATCACTTATATTAGGTGTCTGGAGACATTCATGGATTTGAACTTGGGTCCCCCATTCAGTAGCTAATGTCTACCCACTGGATTAAAATACCCTCTTACTTATGACATATTGACAGTTTAAAAATGATGGTATGGTTTTCAAATAACATGAAATGATTTTAATTAGACTATTACTGAAGAGAATGAAAAGTAGTATATAACCTTGGAGCATCCAATGCTGCAATGTGACAATGGATTCAGAACTGAGAAGACAGTATATGACTCTGGTTGTAATCACACACAGTTAACACAGTTTTTACTCTGTAAGATGGGGATATCTAGCATGTTCACATTATGTGATACTCTAATACACCCAAGAAAGTTATTTGAAAATGTCATTATAATATATTATGATACCAGGAAAATAATAATCACCTACAATATATAAGCTTAATAATTGCCTCCCAAAACTGTCCTCCTTTCCTTTTTTATCCAAAAAGGAAAAGTGGTATATAAGAAACTAATATAAAGTGCATTGCTTCATGAACATTTCCCAAAACTACCAATACAGACTCCCGCGTTAATTTAGGAAGGAAGGAAGAGAGTTATCTGTATATATGCCACTTGTCCCACCAGCTTTCTTTGTTGTGATGAACAAAACTTACCGCTTATCAGTATATAAAATTACTTGTACATCATGATCTATCTATATAATATGAATACATATATATATATATATAGGTACACACATTTTAATGAGAAAACACTTAAGTTTAATTAAATATTAACTACCACAGGAGTGGCGAAGACAAAACACGCTTTCCTGATGAGTGTCTCTTTAAGTTTTTCTGTCATTCACATATGCCATCAACATGTAAGTTGTTCATCTGAGTTTTACACAATTATATGTATACATTTATTTATGAATTCATGTTTTTAGTTTCAATTTCAAGAGGCATGCAGATCAAAGGCATTTTCAAAAGACATGAAGTTACTAACAATTGATTGACCTAAATTGTATTTCATGGCAGTGCGGAAAGATAGTAAAATTATTGCTCTTTATGCCTTTCAACAGATCTCATTAGGAGACAAGGTTTGGTTAAGTGACTAATTGAGTTTTAATTACTGGGAGACATGAGACAACTAAGTTTTTATAAATATATTTGAGAAAAGGATGGAAAAAATGAGGGAAAAGGAATAGAGTATTGTAAAAGATAAACTTATATCCATCCTGCAAATATATGAGAAAAATTCATAAGCTATTTATTTTTAATGTAATAGATAATTCAACACAATATTTTGGAAACAAAGATTGGAAAGGAGATGAGGAGATGATGAGTTTGAGTTCAATCCATTATGAGTGTTTACTTTCGTGAAGCTCTTATCATAATTAATCAAATGATCACATGGTGACATTAATTTGGATACCACCTGTAACTCTTTGGCTATGAGACTTGAATTTTTTCATGATAATTAAGGAAAAAATAACACCATACTCTGAAACATTCTTATTTGATGCTTTGGGGTACATTATTGGTGATTTTATGCTGTTTCTCTATTCTCCAGTGACAGGGTGTGCAAAATGCTTTTTCAGTGAACCTTATCCCTTTTAGTGCCAGTGGGTAGAACTATTGGCTGAATAAGTATGTGCAAAAAAATGCCACAGGCCTATCAGCCCTGTTTTTTTTAATGAATAATTTTTTCCTCTATTTTATAAGAGAGAAAAAATATAAATAAAATATTTTATTTACCCTGTATGTGTTCAGAGTGTGTAAATAAAAATGACAATAAAATTAATGCATTTAAATGTTCAAATAAAAATTCCATAAGAAAGCCCTGGGATTTTCCACTGACCAGGTGATGGAGGCTGGCACAAAAATAATTAAAAAGAACTTACAATGGAGCTTTACCCTCTTACAAACTTTATTCTAAGCAATAAATTCTCCTTTTAAGTGTAACGAAATTAATGAGCATTTTGAATAAGGAAAGGTAGCATTTATTCATAGATATTCCAACTGAATTGAGTCCCCAGAGGGAAAATAAGAAAAACACCTGACAATATATGGTTACTGGCTTTTGAAATTTTATTCTATTCCTTCTAGCCATCTATATCTAATTAGCCATAATATATGAAATTAGTAGCATTGGCCAGGAAATAATTTGCTCTACTGGGTTCAGTGATTGGCATCCACATTTGTTACGTCTATGATTTTGTAACACATGATATCTAACATAACATTTACTGTACCACCAAATTATATAATTACTATGCCACCAGAACTCTAAAGGATAATTTTTACTTTGAAAGTCTTATAATAAGGCAATATTTCCTAATTTGATGACTGAAGTATCAATGACTCTGTTAATACACAAAATAAATATAATTACTTTGGTATAATAGGTTGAAAAAAAATAGAAAAGAATTATTTGATAATCAAACACTAAATGTAATAAAGGATAAGTTGAAAAAGCTGAAAATATATAATGAGTCAATGAGCGATAAATCAAATGAGATAGAATAAAATGATTCATCGCTTTGTAGCAATAAGTTAAAGGAAACCTAATAGATGAAAACAGTCTCTCAAGAAATGTATCAGATCAAAAGGCTAACAAGGGACTACACTCAACTGTTGTAATAGCAGTATATATAATAAATCATCCATTGACGACACAGTAAAGTCAGTAAACACATTCAGAAAGTAACTTTTATTCACAATGTAGCTTTGAATGCTACTACCTTTATCAGTGAGATTAAATGTCTCTCTCTCTCTCCAAGCTGAATATCCAAGGAAAACCTTGGTGAATTCTTTACCCATGGCAAACAATGGACATTTGAAGTAATTTAAATGATACCTGCCAGGTACACAGCTTGAAATTACAGAAACAGCCTTGTAGATAAATCCAAAGCAGCTGAAGTTAATGCTTCTTAACACAGCATTGTTATATAAGAATAACTCACCAGCAGGGAAATCACTCTTTTCTTCTATCACATATTCACCCATTCATATATTCACCCACCCCTTTTGGGAAAAATCCCTAATTCTGCAGGAACAAAATGGATGTTTCAAATAGAATGATAGAACATCAATTTAAATAACACTGATTAATGCATATAATTACTCATCATAGTGGACATTTTTAAAGCTTCTGCTAGAAGATTAAAATTACACAAAGGATAAGTTTAATCTACTTAATAATTGCAGCTGTTTTTAACCCCAGAGATTTTAACTATTTCCATATAAAATTCAAGATGCACTAACCACATACATTCAAGATGTCATATTCCATAAGTTCGACTGTGTCAGAGTTGAGCAAGTAGGAAATTCTATGCATTTAACCAAGATGCACCCAATGATTAATCTCCTTATGGCTATAACATTAATGCTAAATTGTAACATGACACTGCATGAAATGGAACACCAAAATAACAGGATAAATATTCCCCACACATATATATTTGTTCATATTCCAATCTTTCTAGTTCTATAAGGGGGTATTCACTCTCTTCTGTGATGATCCTAATTGATTATAATTATATTTAATACCAATGATTTCTTACATACATTAATTGAGTATTTGGAAAATAATGGAAATATTTATGGAAAAAAGGAGTTTCATTGAAGGCAGATCTTTTAACTGGGGTTCTCCAGAATACTTAAGTTCCACTAGAGATGGTAGATGTTCTACATAAAATAATAACAAATTGCAGAGCAAATAGATAAAACTATAATGGTGGAAGGACTATAAGTGTCTGAAAGAAACAAATTTGACTTCATGTTAAGCTTCCTACAGTGACAATAAATCACCATAGTCGTAAAGTGATATTAACAGTCAATAGAAAAACATTGGTATAATAATTATTATGTATTCCCTAGAGCATGGATATTATTTCAATGCTTTTTCAGTGGCAGAAAAGTTGAGAAATGCTGCTCTAAGGCATCCAAGTAACTCCTATAGCAGGTAATGTTTACAAAAATAATGAAAGTTTTTGTAAATGACAGTTTAAACATATGGACCAGTACTATAACAGATGACTGGTCATGAGGTACTGGGGTTAGGTACATGTTATGAGAAAACACATTACTTGCCTAATCATTTGGACATGATATGACTTATCTATGCATTAAGACCTACTTAAGGCTTCAGACTAATCCATATATGAGGTCCTATGAAGATCTCATTAGAACTCCAACATAGAATGCTGGTGGTAATTGTGAGAACACAGTTTAAGTTTTAACAACAATATTCAAATATCCATTCAGAATATATTAATATTATCACATAAAAATGTTTTAAACATGCTATCCCAATAAGGTGACATGACACTATTTGGCACACAAATTGGTAGATCACTGTAGGTTACTGATAGCTCACTAGGGGGTTTCAGCCCCTTCTGTAGCTTATCCCTATTTCCTACATCCTGGGTGCACAATCTACGTGGTGAGGTAAATTTGAGGTGCATGATTTCCATAACTCTTATTTAAAATGATATGCCTATTTTTAGCATGTTTAAAGAGTAAATGAAAGACTTATTTAGTGCTCCTGTATGAGCCATAAGATGATGACAGGCAGGAATAAATGACTGAAACCCTTAATTTATCCCCAGATGGAAGCAATATTTTTCTCACATTTCTGTTATATCAATATTGCCTGCAGAGAATTTCATTAATTAACTAAGATGATGGTTGGGTACATATTGGACCTTGCTCAGTTGTAACAACTGTCTGATCTAAATAATTGTACAGTGGAAACTCACAACAGAGAATGAACTTCAGGAACCTTGGAACCTCCACATAAATTGCAGGAGGTATTGGAAGAAGTGGAGATGTTGACGCTTTGTAGTAGCGATAGTCTGGGTTGCTGTAAGATTAATGAATTATTACAATAATTAATGTAATGACCCTTATAAGTACATTAAGAGTACACAGTAACAATATATAACTTACTCTCGGTATTTCTCATCAGCTGTTTTCTCAAGTAAAGGTATTCCAGACAGAAAAAGAATGATTAGGGTGGTAAATATGGGAGATAATACTGCAAGCCACTGAAGTCCCTTGAGAACATTAGCAGATATTATAAAAATTCCCCACCACAAAAGTACTTCACCGAAATAATTGGGATGCCTTGAAAGTCTCCAGAGGCCTAATGAAAAAAATAATTTTTTAAACATGTAAACTTCCGTCTAGCCATATCTATTTCACAAGAACAATAAATTCAAACGTTTTTCTTAAAATTATTTTAGGACCAATAAAATTTTAATTAATTTTTTCACTCAACATGAATAAAATTAGTTCATTTTTTATCCCTAAAAATCTGTTTTTTATTGAATTCGGATGTAAGACAATTTAAATTTCAACTTTCCCGGACTGTATCGAGATATCTAGTAGAAAAGCATTTATTACCATCATTACACCACTTCCCTTTGTTGGCTGGATCCTGTCGAAAGGAAAACTTCTGCAGATCTGCATACGTTTCGGCTAATAACCCAATGATGAAAAGACCGGTACCGGCTGAATCTAGGGTAGTCATAGTTTTGGGCGCCGGAGGTATTGCATTGCTAGGTGAATTAATAAAAATAACCGGAAGACTCACAACGTATACCCATACAGCCTAGAAATGTGATTAATGAAATATTATCAGTTCGGCATTCACCTTCCTCAGTCTTTTAAATTGATCATAACTTGAACACACATTTACCTGAAAAGTCCAAAAGATGGCAAACCTTATTACATTACTTCGCTTATCATCAAAACGTGCATCTCTTCCAATTTTCAAAATTCGGTATAAGAGATAGCCAGATAGACGTACTCCCCACATGCATATGAAGACTGTAACCATTAATTGACGACTATCATATGTCTGAAAACAAAATTGCAATGCGTGAAGTACAATTTTGAACTATCAATTAAAGAAATTGGCGAAATGAAGATTGCCAAAATTAAATTCTATCGTGGTTACACTTATAGTTAGTTACCTGTGCAAGGAAGAAGGTTAGAAGTGCAAGGATAATGAAGTTTGTCCCTCCAGCGAAGTCTGTTACCTTGTCAAACTGAAACGTCGCTGCTATTGTGAAAAAAATCAGTTGCATTGAAACAGTAACTATAGCACTGATAGCTAAGTGATGTTGATCCAAAATCTCCACGGCCATGTTATCTTCACTTATATATGGTTTTTGTAACGATAGAAACCCCCGCAAAATATGCTACAAATAGGAAGAAGATGCTCAGTGAAAACTACCGCCGATATCATTTACATTCATGCTATAAACTCCATTATCCTGAGGTATTTCACTCATATCAGCCGGACATCAAACAAATAATATCAAAGATAACACAGTTTAAAGGAGAGCCAGGCTCACTACTCTGGTTCACTTGGGTTCACTGGTAGCAACCTTACGTGCGCTAATTAGTCCCTCGTTTGTCTTTTGCATATCATGGCGGTCCTAACAAAAGGGACTAAACGAACCTAACCATGAATGGTATGCAAAAGTATCACAAAAAGAATCATAATGGACATACTTTTTTGTAAAAATTAGTTCGAAATAGAGTATCATTGTTCACAATAATACTTCCGCCCACTAAAAATATTATAAATCATATATTTTTTTCCCAAATACTAAATGTATTTTTTCCTTACGCTTTGACGATAAAACACGACCTCAGATGAGACTGAGCGTTTCAATTAAAACGCCTGTTTTCGAAGTATTTTCACTTCAGTCGAACCGAAAGACAGGTGCAGAAATTTACTTTAATTCAGATCGAGAGATCCGTGGATAAAATACAGTCTGAGGGCAATTTATTTCTCAAAAGCCTTTCGCGAATTGGTGGGTTTCCATCATCTTTACCATATTTTTCGTTTGTCCTTTCATATGCTATTTAATATTATTTGTGGTATTTTTCGCCATGTGGCGATTATATCTGTATGGATGTGTGTTTCTTTTGAAAGAATATCTTCTTCTTGTGGCCTACTCTGCATATTCACTCCTTCCATTATTTGTTATCTTGCTATTCAAGTACATAGCAACATTCTTACACTGCTTACCTGGGTTCTTCTTTAGTTTTATTTGTCAATTGTTTTCCTTACTCCTCCTTCAAACCAGCAAGTCCTTCTTGTTTAACTTCAGTTTGTGTTATGTAATAATAATAAATGAAAGGTCCACTCCCATAAGGTCCCATAGCACAGTCACTAGTCAAAACAAACCAGTATGTTTATCATTGCCCAAGGCAGACAATCGTCCTGGATTACATGGTACAATCCAAATAGTTTTTACCGCATGTTTTGGAGTCCTTGAAAATGTCCCGCACTCACAGAAGACAATTAAATCGTTAAAACAAACCTTAAAAATCAAAACATCAATTATATTCCAAATGAAGGAAATTTTTGGGAGCATTTATCGAAACACACTGATTAAAATTTTGAAAAATAAAATGAATTAGTTCTCAAATTCTTCAATACAATCCGACAATTAGATTAAATAACCTTTTTTAATCACAAAATGTTCCGCATTAAAAATAGGAAACAGTGTAAACAGAATAAAATTTAGGCAATGCCTGCAGTGGGTCCTGTGTGAGTGATTTCCTGTGTGACGGGAAGAATTTGGCCTTTAATGTGTGAATTTCTAATTTCATGTGGCTCATTATTAAGTGGACTCTACCCTCAACTATCAAATCAACCCTGAGGGCATCGTTTACATCATAAACAAAAATGAATACACCCATATGCCATACTCTGGCGATGGCTCCTAAAGGCTGAAGATATAAAAATTATATGCATTAATAAACTATCAAAAAAAGATATTTTCAAAAAGACTTTTTTAATTACTGTCTTTAACACTGTCAACAATGTAATCAAACTTTCTCTTCGTGCCACGTGTACATTGCTTGTAAAACAATCCGTTAAACTGGAAGTAATTTCGGTCGGCACACAGCTTGAGTAATCGACACATCCTCTTTGATCTGTTGGTTGATGTTAAAACGGACTAAAATGTTTTGGGCTTGGGAAAGGGTCTTCTTAGTCGGAATCGACGTAAATAAGTTCGTGATGTCAAAGGACACAACTTTGGTCGTTATGAGGTAAAATGATGTCCCGCAAACGTTCGACTTACACCAATGAATTTATTATCCCATAAAATTCACTGCGGAGGCCGACACCTGATGGGTTTCCATAATGACACAAAATATAGGTGTTAACTTAGATGTATTTCCACAGAAAGTAATAAACACGACCGGCTTCGACGATAATAGTCATCATCTGTAAAAGATTATTGTCGAATGATGACTAGATGATGATCATCATCGTCGAAGCCGGCCGAGTTAATAATTTTCTGTGGAAATATATAAGTTAAAATCTATATATTGTATTGTAATCCCGTATTTGAGTTTTAAATCAACTAGTTGTCGAAAAACAGCATTTATCTTAAAGGGGAGTTTGTGAACAGGTGTGCATAAATAAGCTGACACTTTTATGTCTTTCATGTATTAGTTCTTGACCAAGTTCATACCTTAAAAAGAAATTATTAAGGTGGAAAAGTGCCCGTACAACACATTCCATTGAATATGCATGCATAGATGGAATATGCTAAACGGATTCCAAGTGTATCCCATCACATTTTCACTATGGAAATATAGTTGATCCACATCTCTGGATATCTCATTGAATAATAATGAAAAAGTCCTATAAAAATCATGGAATCCACGAGGTATTAGTCGCATGTCGAGAATAACTGAAATGAACATGTTATTTCATTTAGTCATTTAAAACCTATGTCAAACTTCTGCAACATCGCGCCACAATCCACTCACTTGAAAGTAACATAGGTATTTAAAACATTAAAAAAAGGAGTTAATATGTTTTCAAAATAATTTAAAAATCGCTTTGCAATATATTTTTAAATAATTTTCCATAAGACTTTTTTACTTGAGAAGATAAATAGGGGATTTAGGATTGAGAAATATATTAACAGACTGTAAAGATGTGTAAATTACGTGCGCTGACGATTTTGAAACAAAAGTGTCGCTCGCCAGTAACGCTACAAATTGCGTGGGAACAAGCCCGTGATTACTTAAGGAGCTTGGTTTGAAAGTAAATTGTATCTGAATGCCTCACTATCACCCTATATTTTTTGTTCTCATATTTGTGTATTTCTTGCCGTGGTGTTTGTGTGAAATTAGAATGAACCTACCGTCAATTTTGTTGATCACGGCAAGAAAAATCTCGGAAGTTCTAACCAATGTTGGTAAATTGTGCGGTGTTAGTTGTCCTTTTGCACGTATTCGGTAAAATTTTCTTTGCCGCCTTGGTTTATTCTTAATTCTTTGGCTTTTTCCCCTTAATGAAAAATTCATACTCCAAGGTGTAATTCACAACTGTTGAGGATAGACACCTGAATTCCTCTTCATAGCTCAGCGCTTTCACACGCATGTAGTTGTGAAAGAGCTTTCAAAGCAATTTTCCTCATATAAGCAATTTCGAGGCATTTGATTCTTCGTCGCTCAGAGAAGCTTGTTTCATAGTAGTAGTAGTATTTTTCTTTATAGGGTACTTCGACGGCTATGGTCATTTCACACCTCTTCAGGTCGTAGACTTGAACCCATCTGGACAAACACAACACCCATGCCCTGGGCGGGACTCAAACCCGCGACCTTTGGGATTGCCGGCAGGCATGCTACCCACCAGGCTAACCCGGTCAGCTTATCACAATGTAGTGCATGTAGAAGTTCATTTAAAATTTAATATTTAAAAAAATGAGGTGAAAGAAAAGAAGAATGAGAATTTCTTGAGCGGTTCAAGGAAATAGCAAAACTAAAACAAGACAAAATCTCCAATAATAAAGTGGCCATTCATAAAAAAAAGAGTGCAAAGGTTTCCGCGATGTTGTTCAGATGCTCTCGGCATTTTCAGGTGCTGTGTCCATAGATTTATTATGGGTCCTATTATTATAACTCTATGGCTGCGTCCCGTACATTAGCTTAGGGTCACCCGAAAGTGCCGAGAGCATCAACAAATTAATTGAAATTTTTTATTTAGTTTCAGTTTATGAGAAGAGTAACTTCAAAAAAAATATATTCATTCTGACTTCATTCGTCCACTTTCTATCAATCACCTATGATTTCATAGAAAACTTCTTGCTGTAAATCTCGGAACAACACTTTTCATAAAAGATGTGTATGTGATATAAAATTGGCCTCACATTTAACACGGCTAAGTATATTGAGATCATGGAAAATTTCCAAATGATCACAAATAAATGGAAAACATTAAAGCTCCAATTAGTTACACCGGATTCATACGTAATTGTGATATATTTCCAGTCAATAAGACACTTCAAAAACTCTGTGAATTAGACGTCTCAGCAACAATAATATCACTAAGGATGTATGTTTCCTGTTTATTATCCAACTTGTTCTGACAGTTGCTTGTATTCCACGATAATATCCCAAAAATGTCTTTTGACCTCATTTTACTACGAAATGTCCACTCATTCTGTGGCACGGCCTTATTTTGGAACCAGTACCTCGTAGTCTATAATTGCCACTTCCTGGCTGGAATGGCGGATGTAGCAGAGGCCTGACGATCGTTGGGCCTGAAAAATAATTTTGTAAATATTAAAATTATCAAAATCTCATCAAGTCATAATGTAATCAACTGTACGTCAGCCCTTTACTCGTGTAAATGATAGCATTCACACAAATTGCTATAACTTGACTGCCGTTAAGTATGGACCACATATTCTGCCTCCCTCATTTACTATGCTTTTTGTCCTCACCCAAACACTTTAGCTTATATTTACGGTGTCCCACATACCCTGAATTGGTTACTTACGTCGATTTTTCAAAATTCCCCGTGACAGCTAATTAAAAATCTGGCTGATTTATGCTATAAATTAAGTTAATTGAATCTTCAGTAACTTTTAATTCTAATTAAAGGAACTATGGACAAACAAAGCTTACTATAGCCAATATGAATATTTTTATGAGAGACTGATATTGTCATGCTGGTATACATAAACGTCCTGTATGTTTACTTCTTTTATATTTTGTGTATTGTACTGCTACTATTGAGGTCATGGTAGTCCAGTGGGTGATGCCTCTGGACACCTCCAACTTAACTCAAGCAGAGTGAGTTTCTGGGTAAAGGATCTTACTGCGAAACCGGGCTGGGCAGGGCGTGAATTGTAGCACGCCGCAAAGTGCAATTTTATAAGCCACCGATGCAAATGACTGCTTGTGAATAACAAATAAGCAAATTATAGGAAATTGCATGCTTACCTTTCCAACTATTGAGTTTCCATCGTATAGAGCTCTTCCAATGTAAAGGATTTCCCCATGCTCGGTGTAACCACCACGAATACCATTTGATGGAATATTGTTCCCTGAAACCGGAACCCATTTGAAGTTGTCACCGCACAGGACCTAACAGGACATCGATTCAATTAATTGCAAGAGGAAGGGTGGAGAAGATTATGAGTTTTTTTAAACGACCCAATTCAAACCAATTTGTAAACAAAATCTGAACACACACTAGTGTTAAGTAAAATACTGAATATTGTTTATTTTAACCAAGTAAAGATAATAAAAACAAAAAATAAACCGATATATATTAATGTGACTAGTCACGTATACATAAAAATAAATACATGCCGTCATGCATGTGTGATTTTTTCATTACCTACCCATATCCAGGGCTTTAAAACCAAGAAAAACTGGCTATTGTTCATAAAAGTTCTTATTTATGAATACTTTATTGTAACTTACACTATTTGTATAAATAAACCATTGTTTACATAAGTTGCCTTGAGGAGTATCAACTAAATTTTTACGATATGCGTATTGCTGTAGAACGGTTTCTCTGCGCCATGGGATTGCAGGGGAACATTAAGAAAGAACAGCCAACATTGTTTCTGGCCTTTCCATGTCCGTATCCATCCCTTTACGCAAAAATACTTATTAAAGCATTTCGTGCTTTCCTGGTGAATGATTTGAGAGGGACCTTGGAACTCGCCTTGACAAACAATTATCTGACTTGCTGGAAACTCGAAAATCCTTAAACAGAACATAACATTTTTTTCTTCCTTTTTTAGTCCTCCTAACTCTTGTTATTCCTTTTTTAAGCCGGTCCCTCCCAATAGAATAAATATTGGCGTTTTGAAATAAAATTTGCTCTCCGATGACCACCTAGAATTATACTGAGAGGGACATCGCTAATTTCTATTGATAGGGTCAATCGTACCAGTTCCCATCTTTTCCGGCCTATGGTACACACTTTTTTCACCCTAAAATTTTATCTGAAATCGTTCTGCGACCTATGGGCCAAGGATGAGCATTTTTTCCGAGGTCAGGAATAGCCACAATTGTATTAAAACAATTTCATTATATAAAAGAAAGAATTCCCTCTATATTTGATCTTCCTTACTTTTACATTACAGTATTGGTACAACATTGTTAATACAATGTTTTAATATAGAAGGTAATACGGACATGTAAAAGTAGCACTTTATAAATTGTTGACATGAACACAATATATCATTTTTTCTAAAGTCTAACCTGAAATACCACAGTTCGTCTCATGGACCGGGAAATACGATAATTCGAAAGTAATGGTGTCCACAAAGAACCTGTTTCTCCATAAGCGGCTGCACATGTCTGATCTAGAGATGGGCGAATACGATTCGATTCACCCAGAAATCTATTATTTTAATACGATTCCCGATTATTTTGAATCGATTATTGTGATCCGATTCTGATTCGATTCTTTTCCGATTCAAATCAGTTACGATTCCGATTCAGACCCGAATCTGATTCAATTACGATTCCGATTCAGTTAAGATTCCGATTAACTTAAGATTCAGATTCGGTTAATATTCCGATTCGGTAACGATTTCGATTCGGTAACTATTTCAATTCAGTTACGATTTCGATTCGGTTACGATTCCGATTGGAATCGATTCACATGATGCGATTCGAATCAATTTGAGGATCCGATTTTTCAAGCAAATCGATTCACACAATACGATTTGAATCGATTTAGTCGAATCGAATCATTCCTTGAAATCGCCCATCTCTAGTCTGTTCTTCACTGGGACGACCATTTTTTAAAAACCAGTGATTGTGTTTATTTGAACAATGCACAGGAAGTCAACTGGAAAATACCTCAATGTCTTTTTCATCTACATCTACATAATACCCTGCAAGCCGCCACAAGGGCGTGTGGCAGGGGGTGAGCCACCACCAAACATTCACA
>WURS02474421.1:10132594-10148885 GCA_011762765.2 Rhinocypha anisoptera
CTCAATATCTAGTTGACGGTGTGCTTTGACCAGTTACACCACCGAGGACTCTTCTCATCACACATGAATTAGTCGGTACTAGTAATATATATACATATATGTATATATATGTACATATATATGTTTTTCTTAATTAAATGTACCAATGCCTTATGGTAAATTCTTCATTTGATATTTTCAATCACCTTGATTCCCAGGGCTTCGTATGCCCGTGGGCCACGTTGACTTCTACCCCAACGGTGGCACTGAGCAACCTGGATGTGCTGCTATGGAAGACCGAAGAGATGACATGGGAAGGACTTTGGCAGGATTGGACTCATCCTTCTGCTCTCATTTCCGAGCCATCAAATATTTTAAGGAATCCATCCTCTACTCCCCTTCCTCAAACGCCAACACAACTACGTTGGCAGGACCGTGTCAGTTCATTGGAGTTCTATGCAACACCTACGAAAACTTTATCGAAGTGAGTAGTTTCAACCAATAACATAGCCAATAGTTGAATTGGGGGTTTTCTAGTCTTTTTTATTATATTCATAATTGGTTCTTGTCAAATAAGGGAGGGGTCTTGAAGAACGTCTACATCAGAGGCGGAAATTCCTTTATTTTCACTCGACTCATCCCTGTGATAAAAGGTGAATTCGACCGAAAATAAGTCTAAAAATTACTTAAAATTTATAAATTGGACATAAAATTTAGGATTGTGCGTTTTCTAATAGAAACGAGTTAGCTAAGTTGGTTGGCACACTCAGTTATAGATAGAAATTCCCCGGTTCAAATTCTTGGTGGTACCGTTGAACACCGGTTTTTAGTCTGTTCAAATAATTATAACTGATATTGACGGACGTACATCAATTTCGTCGGAATATTATGGCTTACGTTGAATCCTTTTAAACGATGGGGAACTAAGACATGGAGAAATTCAGCTTTCTAATGGGATGTCCGACATAAAAGGCTATTGATTGTGATGGATAACCATGTTTCTGCAGTTTTCGTGTATTCAAATTTCATATTATTATTCATGAATTACTGTGCGACTTTATGGTTTCTCCTATTCCATGATTACTCAATCGAAGAAATCAATTGTTCGTAGTGAGACTTGTATGAAAGGTGGTGTGGATGCATTATGCTCTTAATTTTGAGATCATATATAAATCATTTAACATTAGTACATAATATAAATATATAAAATTCCTGTAATGTATTTTGAAATTCTTAAACTATACCCATAAAATTGGTTCAGTAGAAATGACGAAGAAATGTCCTACTAAACACATTATGATTTTTTATTTCAGGGTAATTGTGACATCACTGATGACGAAAATCTAAGCACCGCTATATTAGGAATTGACGCAAATATATTTCCAGAACAAGGTTCATCTAATCCTCCACCGAGAACGTATTATTTGCAGACAAATGCAAAGAAACCATATTGCGGTTAAGTATCTTGAAACTTAATTAATTTTAATTTTCCGATGAGCCAAATAATGTACATATTTTTCCAGCTATCCAAAATTCATCAATTCAAATATCATTCATCAATCCTTGAATGAAAATTCATCTCTAGGCATTTACACGGAGTGAAAATAATACCGAAATATTCATTCATATTATGGCCATGACACCAATTAAAAATGCCATGCAGTACTTGCAATAATTTCTGCTCATTCCGAAAACTAGGTTTGTGTTCTGAAAGAATTATGAATAATTCGCTACGTTTCATCTGTACAACGCTGTTTTTTCTTCTTCCGACCTTCCTTTTCATGAAATGCACCGTTAAGAGTTGAGTATCCTCTAACTTTTTTCACTGCAAAACACTACCGCACCGTTTTGATTTAGTGATCCAGCGATATTTTCAGGACTGGTTTATTAGAGTCAAAAGAATTCAGTCTCTTCAGTAAATACTTGTTTTAGGTTTTGTTAAAGAATGTTTGATAGTCTTCCTGATTCTGTTACAGCGAAGATTCAATGAAGAGTAGACAAATTTCGGTTTAATGAAAAATGGATGTTATATTTCATATCAGTCGATTATATCAAAATACGTTCATAAATTAGTAAAACAAATAGCTGAAAGCACTTTTATTAGTGAAAGTTTTTTATTGGTGTAATATATTATGGAGACAATATCCACCAATTTCTGTGACATTACACCAACTAGATAAGAAGGAAAGACATTGCCGACCGAGTTAGCCTGGTGGGTAGCGTACTCGCCGGCTAACCCAAAGGTCGCGGGTTCGTATCCCGCCCAGGGCATGGATGTTGTGTTTGCCAAGATGGGTTTTTCTATGAGTTGAAGAGGTGCAAAATGATCAAAGCCGTCGAAGCACCCTATAAACAAAATTACTACTACTACTTGGAAAGACATTGTAAGAACCAGCCAGTCTCTCAAGGTGCATAATGATAAACCATGTGATTGAGGACATCAGTACTGAGTTTAACTGCTTTCCAGTGATGTTCCATCACTGTAAAATGAAATTTTTCCTTGGGTAGTCAGTGTATTGATCCCTGATAATACCCTCCTCAACTAGAGTAAAGATATCAAGACAGTAAATTAGATTTACACAATGTTTGAAGAGGGGCATAGATCTTGATAAAAATTGTTTTCATTAATGTAATTAAATTTTACTTAACGCAAGACCTGTATTCACATTGATGACGGATTGAAAGAGTTGGCTGGATTTTTTGGATGGTTGGACTTAGTTTATTACCTGGCGATAACGCTAATTTTTTAAATGAATAGTTGGCACCGACAAGGTAAATCTCACTACTTTTTATATTTCATATTATTATTTATTCCACTCTTTTCACTTATGTAGACTGTACAACCAAGATCAGATTGCCAGAAAAAATAATATTAACTTTCACCTTCAATTTCCAGAATTGTGAAATTCATCGAGAATGAAATAGGATGAGCGAAAGGAAGACGTTCGAGGGTTTGATGAGGAGCTGTGCCTTATAAAAACTCTTTGTAAATATTAATAATGTTATAACGCCTCAAATAAGAAAATTTGTTATGTTAAATAAAATATTTATTGAAAATATTGTGCTATATTTTTCATCTCGAATCTGCTAATATATCAGTAAAATTCAACATATATTCCATTCCAAGAATCCTCATATTCAGAGGAGATATTTGAATGAGGGTTATTTATCTTAATTAAAGATTGTCCCTTTTATTATTGAAAAATATAACGGGCGTTTGATAAAGAATCTCAAGTTTTCCCGGCGAATAATAGCGTTGTAGGCTTCTCGGGTTTCCTTCCATGTAATGACGTTGATGGGCACCCACTTTTCGGCGGCTAAGTCTGTCATCGTTTTCAGGGTGAGTCTTAGACACAGCCTGAAGACGATGGCAGCCCTAGCCGTCGAAACTTAGGTGCCCATCAACGCCATTAACCGGACGGAAACCAGAGAAGCCTACAATGGTAGATGGATATAAACTTTTACTATGCAATATAGATTCCTGTCTGTCTGATGGTGTCAATAAGCTATTTCCTCTAATTGAGTAGAGCCAAGTCCTAAATTAAAGATCCTTTGATTTATTACTGAAGCTCGTTTAGCCCAAGTGAACGGAAAATATACTTTAACACCAAGCATCCTCATTTTCATATTGTTATTATTTTCCCTGGTCTTATTTATATGATTTATATGTATGCATATTTAAAGCATGTCCAAATCATGTACAAGTTTAAAATATTAGAGAATTATGACGTATTTTTATTGGCTTTTCTAAGGTTTGGGAAATGGGCGTACTGTCACAGGAATTTAAATTCTCGCGCCATTATCCTGTTCCTGACTCTGTCGCATGGAGTAATAGCGCTGGTGAGACAGACCAGTGTAGACCTGACATCTATTGTCATTGTGTTACACTCTATCACTTCTTCCCAAATGCGCCGATCAATTTGAAAGAAAAATTTGGCATTCTTATATGTAATAAAAATATAAACATTATTTTTCATGATGAAGTGCAAAAATAATTTTCAAGAAGAGTAAAATTTATCCTCATAAACAAATTTTTACTGATTTTTCCATAGCATTTGATACTTAGATAAATGTTATGTCATCTTCATTTCATTATGTTTTCGGATAAATGGTATTACTTACCAAAATTCTAATAGTCCTAGTTTCCCGGGAAAAAAGTATAAAACCCCTAGTTCAGTTCTTTGTATAAATAAGCCTGAGTTGACATAAGTTTGCATTTCCAAGAAGACATTTTTGTTAGACATACTTATTTTAAATTTAATAAAAGTTTAATAGTTATGCTCAAGTCGTTTTGCTTGTAAAAATATGTATCCCTGAGTACACTGTCTATTTAATTTTCAAAGATTTATAGAATTCATAGAGAAAATATTTATATGATAATGGCATGTAGGTTTATAGTGTCCCTTCGAATTAGTTCAAAATCGTTGCGTCCGTAATATGTAACACTTTACGAAAATTAGTTGTTAAAATTTAAAAATATAAGCTTTTGTCATTTAAATTAACGCACGTGGACGAAGGACAAGATTATGCTAAGACATCAGACCATTATGTAAAAAATACTTTAACAATGTAGTAATATGTATCTATGGAGTAAATATTATTGTAAATAGAGTTGTATGCTGCTCTTTTTCTCTGATTTCAAGCGGATATTCTGAAAATAATATTTTTTGGATATCAAGGAAATGAATATAATTATAATATTTTTGTATACATTTTTATGTGAGTATTCACTTTAACATTTTTTTCATAAAAATCGTAGTGAAGACGCTGGTCAATTGTTCATATTTAACTTATTACGGTTGAATGTATGAGAGACATTTTGCATTGCACCTCGTAATCGTATTACGTCGTTTCGAATACTCCGTTAAGTTTATGACAATTAAAAAAATATATATTTACCGCTCATAATGCCTCCAAAGTATTAAATTAGATGTTTTATTACTCTGAGGAAACATAATAGTTTGCTGCTATTTTTGTTTTTCGCCACAAAGTTAGCTTAAAAAAGTTTTTTTTGACTGAACATAGAATTTATGAAAATAACTCACTAAGTTAAAGCGCGCCAATTTCATTTGCCGAATTAATATTTTGGGATACTGGGTATTATATAGCTAATTCATGACATATATTAGTTCTTTTATAACTAATTCATATAAATTACTGTGAAAATTTTTTAATAAAATTTTGCAATATATACCGATCTTAAAAACATATTGAAGAATAGTATGTCGCCACGACATTTTATTTCAATTTATTCCTTTCCTAATGGTCAAGGTAGCATAATCCTTTGTGATTTCTCTGGAACAATATTTTTTTTTAATAAAAAAAATTCCTTAGTTTAAATTTATAAAACATCTGCTCCCAATTTGGTACTCCCATTAATATTCCTAGAATCCATATAATTAGAATCTTTAAATTAACCTTAAGGGTGGTTAAAGGGTAATAAAACTACTCCTATTCTGGATGAGAAACGAATTATGAGATGCAAGGGAAAGGATATTTTAACAATAATGCTGAAGAGATGAGAGTGGATCATTGGTGCATTTGCACAACTTGCGCGATACCTTTTATGCTTGCGTATATCTATATAATATATAAGGTCACTAGGGTTAAGCACGTTTTGATAGTAGTTCAATGAATTACTACTCAAAAGAAATACGTATCTTTAGAGAATTTTATGGCCAGAATTCCCACATTTATATTTTCTAAACATTATATTGTAACCATATTCCCACTCCTATGAAGGGGAAAGGATATCTAGCTTCAATGATAATGAGCAAGGGTATGGCTTTCCAAATAAAATCTTGTTTAAAAATATTTCCCGAACCCCTTAAAATACCATGATAAATGATAATTTAAAATTTAATTTTAAACGCAGATACGCAACATGCAGTGAAATCCGATTTTGACGTTAACAGCCAAGGAATTGCTTTCGAGAAAGCAATTTTGATAATGAAGGAATCGCTCAAGGATGACTCGGACTTAGAAGGTGGAGATGTAAGCTCTGATGGAGGCAATTCTACAGATTCATATCCTAGTAAGAACATACCGCAGGGAGGAGGGGAGGAAAGAGATTCAGAAAGTGAGCAAACTGAAGGTAAGAACGCACCAGACGAGAGCTTCAATGAAGAAAACGACAGGGGCAAAAGCGAAGACATATCCATAAAGGAAGAGGTGATACGTCACCATGATGCTCCGTCAGGAGAAGGCACGAAAGTCACGAATCTGGATCATGGGAGTGCGGAAGAGAAAACACAAGGGGAAGGCGGCAAATCAGACTCTGGAAGCAAACTGCCTTCCTGTGATGACGAGCAGATATTCAAATTGATGAAGGAACTCCACATGATTAACCCGGAAGGTGTTGTCGTTCGGGCTATCGAGTCCGAGAATAATCGCCTGTGCAGGTATTAAAGACTCGATTCACTAGTGAACGGTTGTCCCAGGGCTCGAAGATAGTGTATTTTCATTCATGAAATGAACTTTATTCCGGTGTACAAGCTTGCTCTCAGTTGTTCAGGGTACGGAAATGCTGATTTGAACTCTTAAAATGCCGCCCCTAATTGCTCCCAGAGAAGTTAAGCAGCGAAAATCTGCAAAGAGAATAAAAAATTAACCCTCCCCAAAGTATTTCTGAATGCAGGACGTGCCAAGTATGGAATGAGAACTTAGAATGGCCATCCATGAAGACATTACCTAAGTGTTTTTGTTTGGTTTTTTAATGTTTACAGTACGGATAATTAAAGCGATACAGACCCTCGTACTTACTATGACTCTTCTGTCGGAATTAAAGAGTTTTACTCCCATTTGATAAATAGTAAATTAGGATTATGGGGCATCGCCTTTTTTTAACTTGCTCCTGAAGTTAGATCCTGGCAAGCTGGTGAACTTGGTAAACACATCAAATCCCATGACTGATCACAAGAGCGGGTATTCATAGTAATCTGATTCTTTAATTACCTAAAGTTTCTAAAGTTAAATTCATTACTTTTTGATATTATTCTAAACTTTTAAAACTCGAAATTCTTCCTACCGATCCGTGTAATCACAAATCCATCCTGGAAAAATAATCTTGAGTCTCTAAAACTCTAATTTCAATAGCCATGAGATTACAATTCCTTCAGAATCCGCGGTGGCAGGAATAATTAGGGAGCGATAATCGTAATGTGAGCTTTTAAATGTATATAATTTTATTAAACTTTTGTGTTACTAGCTGAAGATAGTTTTTTTAAATCTGTAAATTATTATTTTTTAATAACAGTGTGAATCGCACGTTTTCAAATCACTTATAATTTAAGCCGTTAGGTCTTATAAGATATTCTCACATACTTCAGGAAACTCTCATCTGGATTAGCTGGTATTGAGCACTTCATCGCCACGTGTGATATCAACCAAATTGGAAAATCATACGTTCAACTCGTTGACGGGGTCCGCGCGCTTAACAGAAAATTGTGCGTCGAGGATATGTTCCGCACAGGTAAGTGGAGGAAGTGGTCTTGGTGTCAACGAATATATGTGAATTTCCGACTTAATTCCTTCGAGCAAATTTTATGGTTAAAAATTGTAATTTCAGCGCAGATATTAGCTGACACTGACACGACATTTTACACTCCTATGGTGACTCTGTCCTCGGTCAGGTTTCATGTATACAGCTTCCCCAATGTCGTCCGGTACTGTGCTGCCTCCCTGAGGTATAAATAAATTTTATTAGACAAGTTTAAATTAGCTATTTGATTGTATTTTCTTAGGCTTTTTTGAGCTAGCGATTCTAGGTTTTGGTGTGAATCTTCACTTTTTCGGCTCCGTTATTTAGCACTGGAGTGAACCTCTGGCTCGAATTTCGATTTTCAAAACGTAAAGACAAAAAGTTTTTGGGCAGAGGGGTAAGTACAGTAAGAATGGTTCATTGAGTCTCCCGGAATCTGAAGTCTTCTTCAGGATAACATTTTTTGATCATAGTAAAAATGTTATCTCATGCTATCTTTCGCTTTGTAAATGTTGCTAGCATTATTTTTACGGCTATTAAGTTTCCTCTTAAAATCAAATTTTGGAAAAACCTAACCCAAAAGTTCTCAATTCTTTTAAAGAACGAGTTAAAGTAATATGAATTTTAAAATGCAATCTATCATATAATAATCTCTTTAACACTACAGAATATTTAAAAAGCCATGAATGCTACCGGAATGTGGGTGAAGATTACAAGGACTGTGTCGGACCTAGTGGTTGGAGTGAGGGACGCAAGGAAGAGTTTGTTTGCAGGTGAAAAAACTAATTCTCCTTGTGTGATATTTTCCAGCAGTTGTTGGTAAACGCTAATTCTTCTGGCGTAATCATGCATCTTTCATTGGATTTTTCCACAGTGAATACATAAAAGTAGCCAATTGCTTTTACATAAAAACTGCAGTTCGCTGTGCTATTGACGAAGCGCGCATAATGAAAGACCTCATTAAAATTGTGGTTGGAAGTGTTTTAACAGTAAGAAAAAGAAAAATGATCAGAAATATAATATGCTTTCTCCAAGGTAAAGTTATTAGGAACGAATAATTGATGTCACCCAATTGTTTTTTTATTTAGATACAATGCAAGGACATCGAAAAAGAGCCGGACGTGTCAGGTTTAAGTAAAGCGGTCGCGTCTAGAGTTTGTTTAAAAAGTCTTTTGCAAGCAGCACCTTACTTTTGCACTCTTATCTTCCTGACTGTTCACTAAAATAAAAATATATTTCCTAAAACAATTATGATTTAGTATTGCAGGTGATGTACTTTTTTAAATAAAATATAAAAAAAGAACCATGATGAATACCGGGTGTGGTTTTTATTTGCTCAAGAAAACTTTGGATCTTTGATACCTGAAATTCGTTTTATTTTCAGTGAAAAAACATTTACCTACGAAGGATACTCATTCCTTAACAATACTAATACTATTGCATTCTAAATAGGACGTATGACCGGCATCAACTATTTGCCTTAGGGAGAAAAATGTGGTAAGTTAGACCTATCTACAGCTGGAAAACAACTCGTTGAATTGATATTCATATATAGTTACCAATAGCATTGTGAACTTTCACAACATTATTCCCGTAGAACTTCTCTAGTCTCCCCTTATACTTCGGCAAAATGGATGGCTGCTCATACGTAAACAAGTTCAACCCGGTTTTAATAATCGCGACAGCTAGCGGGAACTGCCTGAAGGAATGAAATGCAGCCAAGCATTACTTCGTGTGCGGGAAGTACATTCGTCGTTCAGAATTCGTGATTGTGATGGATGTTTAAAAAATTTGTGAATTCACCTTGGACAAATGAGTGTTCTCGGGATATATAATCATATCGCAATGAACTATTGTGAAATTACCAAGGATTAACTACTGCTAACAACACATAAGTCAAGCTTGGGAGAGCAGGTAAGTTTACACTTTTTGTGCTTCGAACAAAGATGAATAACACTGCCATTCATTGATAGAGATAAGTGTAGTAGTATTTATAGGAGTTGTTTTGTTGTAATGGTGTTTAGACATTTCGTTTGACAGAACTTGTGTCGCGCTTTGTCTTTCTTGTCCGCGCCCTAGTTCATTAATACGGATTCTAGCGTCTATGTAGTGATAGAATTAATGGCATCCTAGCTACTTGTGTTTTTGAACATTGCTGTTGAATTTTAAATTAATAATGTTAATGTTGCCTTTGTTACGTGACCATAATCGTATCTATTCTTCGCATTAATGTATGTTGTCGAAGTACTACCGAACCACCTATATTGATAGACTTTCATTTGTATATACCTCACAGGTTAAGATTTGGAAATATTTTATATTTTACTGACTGCTTTGGGTTTGGCGAAACTTTATTATGTATTATTGTGTATTTGAAACTTTTTTGGCTATTACAGGATGTTATTCTTATATATTCAAATATCGTCATCTAAAAGCATTCTGTTGGTTTCTGTTTTTGTTTATTTTTAGTGGTGTGTTTATGAATTACAATAATTAGCTATGTTGCTTTTGTTATTTTACGCCGCCAATAGTTTTCATTGGCGTATTTTGTTAAACAAGAATCACAGACTTGCTCTTGTTATATGCTTTGTTTACATCTGTCTTTAGTCTCCTGTTTTGGTACACTACTTCAAATTTTTTAATCGGGTCCAACATTAAGGAACGTTTATTAGCAATTACTCTCTTTATTCTAACTTCAAATGGTTGTGAGATATTTTATAAAGTTTTGAATAGGCTTTAAAACTACTGTGTACAATTGTGCATGTTTTTCTCTGGAAATAATATTGCCTTTTGGCTGCTGTTTTTTATTTATTATATTTTCTATAACGTCTGCAAAACTACAATGGCATGTAAATGGTTACATCCTTATTTTGAATAATTTCAGTCGTTTTTATGGTTTATGTTGTCAGAAGTTGATCATTTTTGTTAACCTCTTATGCTTTTCTTTAGTTATTAAGAACTCAACAATAATTCCAATTCAGTATAAGTCAATAGTTACAATTTTAAATCCACAACACCTAATTTGCTGTGGTTATTCTTCTAATTTGATAGTAGAGTGCTAAAGAACATTCTGGTAAGCTGTAAATTAAATATTGCTTCCATTTCTTAAAAAAATAATTTGAGCTAATCTTTCATTATTTATTTATGTCTATAGTTACCCATTCCCAATTCTTACATTAAAATAGTGAAACAGTATTGCTGTGAAATTGTGGAACTTAGTCTTAGTGATGTTTATGAATGTGCATCTGTTGCATGTTAATGTTACCTTTTTAACGATGAACTTATTCGTGTTGGCTATCCAAAGGTGATTGATGCTAGCATGCATTTATTGGAAAGGAAATCTTATTGTTTATTGTTAGGTAGGCCTCATGGAGTGACATTTGGTATCATATTCTTTGAGTGGCAAAAATTCTATGGCAGTTTTGTAATTATTTTCGTTCTTTAAAATATGCTAGTAATTTTAATACCTTTATTTTCTTTGGTAGTTTGTGGGATAGTTTCTTTGCTTCAAGAAGTTACTATGGGTTTTGTCACAAACCAAAATTAATCCCTTTATAAGGACATGCTATTCCTGAAGTTATTATTGTTGGCTAGAGCAGAAGACTTATATGCATCTATACTGTGACAAAAATTTGTCTTTTCATCATTATGATACTGCTGTAAACATATTTTTACATTTGTTTATCACTAGGGTTCTCATGCCTCTCCGACTATGAGAATTATCATTGACACTAAATATTGATGCCACCTCAGAAATTTTCCTTGCATATATGATTATTTTAAGTTTCTGCTTAGCATTTTCATTTGTCTATTTTGCTTTTACTTATTGATGGCAAACAGTGTTAGTTCATTGTATTCTGCTAATGTTAATTATGCTATGTTACCGGTGCATCTTATGTTGCAACAATTTAGAGTATATATGAAGCAAAGAAGAGAATAGCACATTTCACTTTTTGATGTGTTAAAAATTGTTTTCCACAGTATTCACAGGCCTTTTATAATCTGTCTTATAATTTTACCAGAAATTTATTCAAATTAAACTAATGAAAACTTTTAACATTACTCAGCTGAATTTGATCTGTATTAAAAACTGCGTCACATAAGTCATTTTTGTACCTACGGATAGTGCCATTTTTGTTCATTTTCATTGTTTAAGGGTTGTATACATATTGGAAATACATGTACAATGATGTTAGTGTATTCAGTAATTTTGTCTGAAAGATATTCTTGAGGACCTTTCTTGAAATGGACTCTCATTATGTGACTGATTAGTTGTTAGTAAAATTGAAGGTGGTGTTCATGAACGTCACCTAGGGCATCAGAGTAACATAATATGACATCTTCATTTCGACAGTTGAAAATATAAACTCCAATACTATTTCATGATGAATTTTTAATTTCGTTCTTCCCTGGTGTATGGTTTTCACAGGGCATTGGTCTTATTAGCAGAGAACTCTACTCTCATCTGTAATATCAACCTTTGGTATTTTGGGTGCTTGGTAGATAGTTAATACTTATCACTTCATTATTTGAACAAGTGTTTTTGAATAACGGTTTTTAAAACCTGCAACAGCTAAATTAGATTACAATGCTTGTATTGCATGGGAAATCAGTTATATTCACTAAAATTTCCTTCAGTTGTATTCACTAAAATTTCCTTTAACTCACACTGTAAAGCTTTATATATTGAAAATGTATTGTTTATATTTGCAAAATGTTTGTTTGATATGCTCATCTTGGAATTCATGGAATTGTGAGCTTAGTTAAGAGACCAGTATTACTTTTTAAAAGTTTTTATCTTTTAATTATATATTCAACTGAGTTTTATCTGTAGAAAACTTTAATTGTGCTTGTCATGAAAAAAATTGAAACAGCAAATTTGTGAGTTGTAACTCCATGAATCATCCTTGAGGTAGATAACCAGAACCTTTATAATTAGATTCCAGTACTATTTTTTAAAAAAATTCATTTAATTCATGTGCAGATAAAGTTAGGGAAGTTAATAGTAAATTTTACTTTGTAAATATGAGTATTTGTAAATACCTGCCAGTCACTTTTTTTTGGAGGATTATGCAGAAATTGTGTTTATAAATAATGATAAAGTTTTATCTTAAGTTAAGTTTAAAAAGGTTTGCCGAAACATAAGCAGTTGGGGGATGAAATTTATAAAATTGCAATATTGCCTAATCTCGAGCATAAGCATATTGGCATTAATATGGCCTTTAGAGAAGATTAGCTTAGCAAGTCTTATGGATAAATGTAGTTGGCTAAATAGAATGAAGGTAGAACATTTGTATTTATCTTTTCTCAAACTTTATTGGTATTTATGGGACTTCACCGGTATGTTTTTAAGGTTTAAGCTCTTCAGTGATGTGAGATGCATAATGAGATAGGATATTTTCTTCCAAACCCCATCTCAATGTATGTGTAAAAGCCATATTTGTTATTCGCTGTATTTGAATCAGTTTTGCAATATCTATATGTGCTTTGAAAAAAGACTCCAGTATTTACCATGGGGGTCACACATCAGTACTGTTTAATATAGAATGACCCTTGTATTGGTTCAGATTGGAAGTTAGGAACAGAAAAAGATTGAATATGTTCTAGCATGGGGGTGGCAGGCCTATGGCATGTGGACCAATTATTTTGGCATGAGCTGGGATGACATGCAGGGAAATTCCACAGGGACTTTATTGCTGAGTACAGGATTGCAAGGCCAACTGAAATCTGACTGCCAGTGAGTTGCAGACTCAATGCCTATGGTTATTATTTAATACTGTCAGTGATATGTTTCCATTTTGATTCATATAAATTATAATTTTGTTGTCATGTTATTCTACACTGTAGAAATATTTAATTTATGACTGATAGTGATTTTCTTAGATTAATTTTATTTTGACTTTGACTATTGTCTCATTATCTTTATAATGCACTAATAAAATATTTAAACTTCTAAACAGATAGTTTTTAAAAATTGTTTCAATTATAAACATATTTAATGCCTCTTTTGGAAAAAAATAATTGTTACCTCTATCTCACTCCTTAATGGGTTGGCACATAAGTCAAGAGTATACTAATATTTCATAAACTTTGGCACACAATCAGCAAAAGGTTCACTATCCCTGTTCTAGAAAATCAAATTTTAGTTTCGCATGTTTATATTCTCTTCACAAAGATGCTTGGTTTCTCAAAATATTAGTTGACCATTAGTTAAGCATCACACATAGAAAATTGGATAGTCTTGTTATCTCAAAAAATTGAGCCATATCCTTTCAACATAGGAAACCATCCCAATTAGAGTTTTTATGCAAACATTGATAAGAGAAAACAGAGGTGTATGAACTGGGTTGGGATTGGATTGGTAAGTTTCAGGGTATTAGGTATTGGGATAGGGAAATGAAAATTTGTTAAATTATCCTTGTAATATTTAATCACAACCCTAAGGTGCCATATTATTTGTTTGAACTTTGGTCTTAGTTAAAACTTTATTATTACTTTATGATTTTCTAAGGTTCTCTTTCCCTCTCATAGTGTGTTTATTATTTTAAAAGGTCTATTATTAATTTATTTTTTGGCTTGTTTGTCATCCTGTCAGAAATCAAGCCTGAATGAAAACTTACCTTTTAATTGTTTATGTCTTCACATATGATTGACGTAAATATTGTGAACTAAAAATTAAATAGCCTAGTAACTTATCCATTTGAAGTAATTCCCCATGTTAGTAATGTGCCAAGGAATAAATAAAAAAACTTTCTAAATTCCTCTAATTTTAATTTCCAAAAACTTATTCTTGACTGTTTGTTTCATCTTCAGATGTGTCTGCAGCATCTTTAGGGTGCCATGTCTTGTAATCCAGGCAGTGGTGGAATACAGGATACTTAATACAGAATACTTTTGCTGCCAAATAAAGTAGCACTTAGTTAATACTGCACTCATTTCAAACAAACTTTACCTCAAAGTCTCTAATGTATCCACAGTGTGTATGTTATTGAAGCAATAGTTGGACTTAGCAAGTTTGCAGTACTTAGGGAATATTTCATCTGCTACAAAGAAATTTAGCCACAGTTGTGCCATTGAATATTTCTATTTCTAAGTCATGTCTTTAGAAGAATTTTCATTCCAGAAGTTGATTGGAAATCCACCAGCTGAGGTAGGTTTTTGTCGAACTCAAAAAAAATAGCTAATGTGCCCAGCACTACAATAAATCCCTATTCATCTTCATCCAAAACCCTTTTATCCAAAACCCCCATTCTCTTCCTACATCTTTATCTTTTACTGGGTATTACAGTCTTCAAAAACTCCCTCTCAGTCCATATTTCTTGCTTTTTTCAGATTCATCCCAACCTTCTTCAGATTCTTTCTCTCCCTACTGCCTCCAGTACATCCTTTTGGTTTCCAATCTATTTTACTGGCTCATTCTTTTGCTATTTCCACATCACAAGTCTCCTATCTATGGTCATCATATTCCCTCAGAGATCAAGTTTAAAACCTTCTGCCATTGTCCATTTGAGTGTTTTAGAAGTTGTTTAAATGAGTACTATTTCTCTGGTCTCATTATATTGAAATGTAATCAGGACTATTTCGTATTACTCTATTTAACTCTAAATTTTGTTCCTTAATTTTGGTTTGTTTTGAGTATAATTTTTGGGTAGTGTACAGTTTGTTGTCTTGAGAATTTTCCAAGATTGAACTTTTTTATTTAGTTTGTGATCAGTCATTTAGTGTTAAATATTAAAAATTATGCCTAAATTAACTTATTAAAAATAATACGCTAATTAGGAAAGTCTGGATGTTTAATAATATTTGTATAATTTTTATACCCCTAGTCGTTTTAACGACATTGGTGTATTTTGGTAGAATTCTTTTTGTTCATTATAATACTTTTTTGAAAACAAAACATTTATACGGATTCTACACTCTTAACATGCGTTAAGTTTTCTTTAGGATGCCATTTATGCTTCAATTGGTTTATATAGTTCAGTTAAGTTTTCCGTGGAATAATTACAAGTTGTAGTACAAAACCCTACATTTTGTACATATGTTTTAGAAGCGCTTTCATTCACAAGTATTCTCAGAAATCCAAAAATATTGAATAGTTTCTTATTTTGACCCCATTCGGTCTCGCAGTAATGAGGCCTAAATTCTTACTTTCTGACCTTTCTAGACAGAGGCACGATAGTACTTCCAGAGAAGAAGCTTCAATTCACTGATTAACTCTCTCGTACAGTTTCAAAACTCTAGTTGGAAAAATTGTTGACCAGTTAACGCTCGAAGTTTATCTGACGGCACCGCTGATTGCAAAACTCATCGAAACGCCCGAATTCGTAATTACTAGTATTCGTCGCCGTGCGAAGTGGCAATTTGAATGGCGTGTGGTTGGCAACTCCAGCTACAGGAGCAAATCAATGCAAAATTTGGGGATTTGTCTCTGGCTTTTCCCTCCCTTCCACCTTCTCTCCTCCCCCTCCTACCTTCTCTCCTCCCTCTCGACCCCCTCTCCCCTCCGCCACCGCTCTAAGGAAGTTCCCGAATATTCCCCATTCCATGCAGCTGCGCCCCCGTGGAAAGCCCTAAGCAGAAAGGACGAAAGTACGCCAAGGGACACCGATAGAGAGAGAGGTGGAGGGGCGTGCGGTTTTTGTGCTGGCTGGATGTGGGCAGGAAAGCGTGAATGAAAGGTGGAGGGAGTAGTGGGGGAGAGGGGAAGACTCGGCGTTATCCAGTGGCCGCGAAGCCAAGTGTCATCCTCAGCTCTGGGATTTTTGAGCCGGGAGGGTATGGGGAAGAGGTTCGGTTATGAGGCGGGAGAGGTGTTATGTGGGCAGGCTCTCT
>WURS02474421.1:10151463-10163980 GCA_011762765.2 Rhinocypha anisoptera
GATTATATTTATTGTGATCTCTAATTGTGCGAGGAAAAAATGACATTTAATATCTATCTGTTCGGCATCCTAACTCTAATTTTATGTACGTGATTTATTTTTACGTTGATTTTATGTACGTGAAGCTCTGATTTTATGTTTTACCCTGATTTTATGTACGTGATGCATTGTGTTGTTCGGCGCGAAGGACAGCACGTGTCGTGAACAAACGATGATTAGATTATAAAGCCTTTATCACAAGGACCGAATTTAAAGAAATTTTCTAAATTTTTGTCTAATAACCTTTCGCGGGTAAATGGCACCGTGGGCCGCCAGTTGGACAACCCTGTGATAATGATTGGCCGGTGGATTAAAGCTATTGAGATTCCTGGAACTATAAATATTTCTAAAGAACGTGTAGGATATATTTCGATTGGAAAATGGGAAAGTTTTGTTCACTTGGTGACAGCAGATCAAAAACGCATGAAAATTTCTTAACGGTGCGTGGGAATTTCTAAAAAGGATAAAAAGGGATTTTGACATACTATTTATTACTAGGATACGGTGAAAATCAGGTTTTCTACGTATAATATCTCCCAAAGTTCATTACTGTGATGAAACTTGGTTAAGCATTCCACATAAGAATCGAAACTGCAGTCTAAACAATGGACAAAAGGTAGCTGTCTTTCTCCGAAGAAGGCAAAGTCGGCTTCCTCAGCCGGAAAGGTTATCGTTTTTTTAGTGACGCAAAAGGAATTCTGTTCAGTGATTACCTTGAATAAGGTCCAACTGGAGAGATAGTAATAAAATACAAATTCAATTTGCATTTTTATTTTGAGAAAGGTTTTTCTGAATTGCATGTACTCGTATTTTCGAACGTTTTCCTTGTCACACACAAGACCTGGGAGTAATTCAATGAGTTAAATCTCTCGACTTACATTAAATGTTTTCTGTGGAAAAGATAAAAGTTAGTAATGCAACAAATTTAGCACTTTTCCACAGAATAAAATATTTATTGCTGTCACGCGTTTCGGCTGCTAGGCCATCATCAGGTACCCACAAAAATTTTTCATTGCTATCATGAACTTCCACTACATCTCGCCGGAATCGGTTACTTTTTATAAGATCAAAGTTATTTCGTAGGTATTCCCGGTGATTATCTTCCATCTCATCAATCCATAAAATCGTGCTTATAACCAGGGAAGAGTATTCCAATTTTCTAGCTAAACTAGGCATAAAAATCGTGAAGGACTTACCTCTTTGCAGATAAAAATATCAGTTTTCATCAAGACAATTCTCCTGTTCACATAAGTGTCTTGGCAGTGAAAAATTAAGGATTAACTCCACAGAAAAATGTAAACACGACTGGTTTCAACGATAGTCGTCGTCATCTGGTGATGAGATGATGACCATTATTGTTTAAACCGGTCGTGTTTACATTTTTCGGTGGAGTAAAATCTAAGGTAACTATATTTTGTATCATTATGGAATTCCACCAGGTGACGGCCTCCTCAGTGAATGTAATCACCACAAAGATGGGATAATGGTCCTATTAATGACATTGTTTTTATTAATTATATAATACCAAAATTATTTTATAAAATAATATAAATTTTGGAATTACAAAATTCGTTTTATTTTGTTAGCCCTGGCATTTTCAGAATACATAGATGCATCTAATTTCATCAAATGAACAGCATATACATATATTTAAATATTTCCCTGAAGTGGCCTCACTTTAATTCAGCGGCAAAGGCGTAAACATTTTCATAGGACCTTCGTGTGGCACATGAATAGTGCTTCAATGCCTTTTTCCTTATAATTTTACTATTGGTAAGTTTGAATATCAAATATTTTCCCGTACCATTGACATTCCTGCATTTTTTTACTCCGAGTCTGAATGTTACCTTGATTCCTACCCAATCTCATGCTAATTGTTTTACAAATAAGTTTTCTTTACAAACAAGCTCTTCTACACTTCTTTGTCTGTCTCTTGATATCATTCGTTTAGATGGCTTTAGCTTTTCTCCGTTTTAATCCATACTCATCCTTTCTGTTTCACGGCGCGTCCGTTAAACATTAAGAGTTTCGTAAAGAGCTTCTTCTCTGAAGTATGTCCCACATCTTTTTTCTATAACTACATTTTAATATATATATATATTTAAGACATTGGTGCACAGTGGGCAATTAACAAGCTTTGGGTGGACGTCGAATATTGAATACGCTTCATCTCCTCTTTATTTCCAAAAATTAATAATAATCAAATTCGACAAGGGAAGTGAATTTTTCTGCCCCAATTGTTAGTAGGATGCATGGAAAAGTTTTCGCACATTGCTTCCTTGCTCTGGAACTCGATGTCTTTGTTCGCGGATGTGATGTCTTGTTTCTAAAGGCCTTTATCCCCTGCGATAATTTGAGGTTGACGTTAGTTTCTTTTCTTCCATTCTAAGTTCGTTTTCTCACGACGCAAGGAATCCAGTCGCTCTACATTTTTTTCTTGTATCGCAGTCATTGTCTTCAGTTTTTCCTTCGTCTTACTTCTGTTTTTCTATAGGCATTTTCTATAGGTATCCTTATACACGCGATGCTTTTCCCATGTACCCCTTCCTATTAGTCTCACATTTATCGATAATTTTTCTGAGTGAACTTTGGAAATTTCAAATTTTGTTGAACCTTGTCGCATGTGTCCTGATTGCCTAATAGTTTTGAATTATACGCCGGTTATGATTTGAGGTTGCCAATCGTCTGACCTCACATCTGGTTGAATGTCGATCACAGAGGTTGACTGTTTCGGCCTTTGTGCACGGCCGGTTAGCTATAGAGTACTCGTTGAAGTATTTTAATATTTCCCTCTTGACTTCTACAATGACGAGGGCATTATTAGCTCCGCTCCGCCCTCCTACTGACCCTCATGTGTCTCTTGCTCCCCCGATGGGCTTTTAATGAGCAGAAAGAACGGAGGGGTCGACGCCCTTAGGTCTTGAGTCATGGCATTTTACACTGCAGTACCTTTCAATACTTTCTCGTCCCTCATTCTTCGCTCTTTAGGAAACGGGCTGAAACTCGCGGGTCACCATGAATCGGTTGCTTCGGGTGTCGACGCTTTTTCAATTTAAAAATGTAACTTGAAAAATTCATATTAAATGAATACGTCGAAAAATATGGTGTGTATCAAACAGACCGTTCAGGGAATATGAAGGGTAGTACAGAGGACAGAATCACAAACTTTTTGAAAAATTTTATATAATCCCGCGTGATAGGGCATATCTATATTATTTAAACTTCCCTAGTTAATTTCGTTATCATTTGGGCTTAAATATTTCTCAGCCGAAAACGTCTTTGGTTTGGCCATAAGGGATTCAAATACCGTCTAACATCACAATTCTATTTTTCTGCACATACTCGTGAATCTCAAGTCGAACAATAGGTCAGTGCAATTGACTATCATTACATTGAGCCCCTCCACAGATTGAGAATATCGCCATTACGTATCAATGCCGTTAAAGTCACGAAGTTGACACTTGGACACGTTACGATTTTTTTGAATGCCTTCATAGGGTACCCTTCAAATTAAAGTTTTGCTCTTCATGATTTCATCTTAATAGAATATATATTCCATGCAAAAACTAAATTTTTGGCAGTGATTGACGACAACTATTGCCACCAATGAAAATTCACTGCCTGGCATTACTTATCCGTGTTGGAATAGAGTTAGGCCTGCATTTATTTAGTCCGACTTGATGCTTTCGCAATTCTATGATAAAGTAACCATCATCATTTGTTTACAGATAGATGAAGGAGATTGGTGGAAAGTTATCTCTGATTATCACTACACCCAAACCAAGGCAATAGGACTACATTGTAAAAATGATGAGTATGGAAATTACCGAATTCTCTATTCCTTGGTGTGAGCAAAGATAACGTCTATGGTATAAGGGATAAAGATAACTTCTATGATATAAGAAAATTAATCTCTATCATTTTATTTGCGGGTATGAACGAGAAATGTAATCACCTCAAGATAAATTTCTACGAACATGTAGTGGAGTTTAGGCCGTGATGTTGTGGAATGCGAACAGATTCATGGCGAAATAAATAGAAAATTTCCACAGATAAGTGTGTGGAAGTTCATCAGTTACCAGTGGAAGTTTTCTATTTGTTTCGTTATGAATTTCTACGAGCACCTCCCTGATTTCTGTATTACCCTCAGAATTTAAATTTAAACCCTAAATCTTTTTAAAATTCCCACATCTTTTCTATGAAGCAACGCATGAGAGAATGTATTTGATAAACGAGTTCCTGGACAATGGGAGTGGTGCTTTCTTTTACGCCATTTAGGGCACAATTCTAACGTTTCCAAATAGCACATGAACACTGGAAGCGAAATTTAATAGCTTGGTATTATTGTACATCCAGTGATCCAGTGTGGTTGTACAAGGCTCCAGAGACCTTTAAGATTTTCTCATAACCTTATCGCGTATCACCTTACACTTCAAGGATTAATGTTGTGTAGATCATCTACTATGTCAAAAGCCGTGTGGCGGTCAACGGCACAACGACTCCATGTTTCATGTACGTGCAGCTTGCGGTCACTCGAAATTTGACTCGTTGAATCGACCACATTGCCACTCGATATAGGAATTCGATCATAGACTTTCTCTCTGTCTTAAGTAGCATGATGGTACTGCATTCAGTCGTTTTTTGCCAATCGGCTTATTATGTTCTAATAATTCCTAGGAAAAAAAAGGTTACTCTAGGGATACTTTTGTATAATTGCCCGCAATGGTAAATTTTTATTTTTAATTGATACCCCACTTCAAAGCCGACGCATGAAACGCATAAGTATTCTAGTTGATCTTTTCTGCAGTGATGTGAATGAACTTCATTTACGCACTTGTCGATTTAATGACGCCATCCGTATTCAATTTTATTATTTCCTTTGAAATTCCGCGAAGAGACGTAATAAACGTGAAAGAAAGAGTGCTGAATTGAAAAAGTTCTTCCGCGTCCTTCAGAGAGGTTGTAAAATATAACAACAGTCAATTCGTGTCTCGATGCTGCTTGGCTTTTGTCAACTCTAATTCCTAGATTATTATAGTACATATAATTATAGTAATTTGACATAAGCGTATTGCATCATGTTTCTGACTTCAATGTGAAGATAGTTTCAGTTGAGACATTTATATTTGTAATCACGGGTAATTTGTCTTCAGTGTTAATTTAGAATTGGAAATTATTTTATATTTCTTCTGGAATTAAGTGTCAAAAAATCATTAAATTATGAATCTAAGTTAAAATATTTGTTTAACGTAATAACGTGTTTAACGTTTTAAAATAAACCGTCAACAAGGTGTTTGGATAGTCGACGTATTACCATAGACTAAATAGTCTTTAGTCTATGGCATTACTATGGCGGAGCCTTTTTGGCCCTTAGTATGAAATGGTGACTCCGTTGGAATGAGTGGAACTTTTAAACTCGGATCGTTTTCAGTCTTCTCCGGGAGTCACAATGAGCCTTGACCTCTAAAATTGGCGAAACGTCCGTCGCGTGCGTTATATTCACCGTGAACCTCGATAAAAAGTATTCAAAGAAAAGTTTTATGATGGATTTCGCTTGGAAATTGAAGGTTCTCTTTTCTTTTTATTGCTGAGGAGGTCCGGCAAGTATTCTAAGCATCAACCGTAACACTCCATGGATTTGAGATTGTCATATTATCTCATTATTAGTCCGGTCTTCAGGTAGGCGGCTTATTTCAAATACCCGATATTACATCGTTAATTTTCAAATCTTTTGGATGTACTCGCGGCTATGCTCGCAATCTTTCCTGAGCTTACCGCCTGCGTTAAAAATCGATTTGAAGCGAAATTCCCGGGGAGAATTGCTCCGGCCTTGAGAGCAACCAAATCGCTTCCTCTACGCCTTTGGCTTTGCCCTCGTCCGCGTCTTTCTCAATGCTATAGGTCGTTGGAGTTGACCTCACGCTAAGCAACGTTACGACATAAACTTATGATGATAGTCCGAGGTATACCATCTTGGATATTTCCTCAAAGGCCTTTTTCTGTAGAGCTTACAAATTTATAAAGAATTTTGACAATTTATGCATAGGTTCTCGCGGTTGATTTTCGAGATATGGCAAATTTTATGTATTTTTGCAACGAAGTCATTCTACTTATATTCTCGCATTCATATACTTAATAAAGCTTAAGCTTGTCTCATCCAGGTGTAACCAGGAGTGACCCATTCTGCCCCTATTCTTTGGGCTTCCATTAGACTTTCCGACTTCATTGTTTCAGTACAACATTTACTTTAGTTTTAGGTGGTCTCTTGAAATTCAATAAGTCTCATATCATTTCATTTTTATTCATCTGCGTCGTCTTAGTCGATTTCAATATCGGATCGTCTTCATACTCCTGGACTATCGTCCCCCTCTCATATGAGCGATTCTCCCTACTCCATTCTTCATTTTTTAATTTTCATATTTTTGTTACTAATTCCTGAACGGGAATATCATATATCCAAGTTAAATGCCACTTATATTCACTATGCTAATATCAATTTTCTAGTAAATTCACGATTCACCGCCGTACAGGAAGGTGTCCCATATCGATTTCACTCTATTCGAGATTTCTTTATTTGGTATATCCATTCACATTCACTTCGAGTTCACGTTGCTTTCCTTTACATTTCGATTACAACATGATTTTTTGCAGACTTCCAGGGCACAAAGTTACCTTCTTCTCATAAATCCATTTATTCGCAGCTAGATCCCACCTTTTCCCATCGATTAATATTTTCGGCTGATTTACCTTGTGAATCGGATTCTATATTTTGCCTTCCTTGCTTCCAATATCAAGTAGAGGGTCTAGAATTATTTATTTAACTTGTTCTGTAGGAACTTCTGCGGGGAGTCCTTCCATGTTACATTCCAGGTATCGCGATTTCGAGCTGTCATCCAGATTCTATACCTGAAGATATTAGTAAATCATTTTAGTCCCAAATATTTTACTGTTTCTCCTTAGTCCTCGCCGTATTTAATTATAAGGTGTATAATTATAAGATGTATTCAATAAAATGCTGTGGACTTGCAAAGTTTTCTTATGGTTGTCTTACCTCTTCGTTTATTCAGATATCCACATGGTTTTACATGTTTTTAGACCTCTGCACGTGCCAGTATCAATATAGATACCATCTGAAGTAATTCGAAGTCTGTTCCCCTGCGGTAAAGAGTTACAAATAAAGCAGCCGTGGTAATGATTTGGTGGATGTATTGTGTTGATTTTGTGGCTTCAAGCTGGTGTAATGAACTGCCATATCTTATTACTTACGTGATCATATTTTCCACTGGAAATGTGGAAATAGTGTATGTACCCTTTCTAACTTCCGTATGAACCATCGAGTTTGTCATATGTGGATTTCTTTTAGGGTGTGGAAACGTCGCGGCCAGATAGGGCCCGAAAAGGTTCCATGATGAATTGCGGATTGAAAAGTCAGTTCTGTGCTATCGCGTCCATAACTCTCGATTGCGAGAACGGAATACGCCCAGGTTGAAATGATTAATGTTTTCATTTCGGGTGAAGCTGAGATCATCGGACCTCATGTCCCTCGTGACACCGAGCAACGAAGCGTTCGTGCAGTGTCTTTGCCCCGCGAGAGTCCGAATTCGGTTGCAGGTGGAAGTTATCTTTTCCAAACGGCGCGCAAGGATGGGTGAAGTCATTATGGAGGGGGGAGAGTACCGGGAGTGCGTCATGAAGAACCTTGGCCGATTCCATCGTGGGACAGGCCACTCTCATGTCAGGGTAACTCCTCCGGCCCTGGGTTTCTCTCCCTGCCGTGCAGGGTCGACGAGTGCCGTCGCCTTCGAACAGGCACGCTTCTACGTTGGTGCCCAACCATTTTGGTTTATGGACTACGTTTTAAGCTTCCTAAATATTGTCAGTGGCTCATGCGAGGAATTAGCGTAGTATGAGAAGCTTGTAAATTCAGGAACTGCTGTGGACGAAAATAAAATAGGTAGACTTCGTAAATACTACGAAAAGGTTTTATTTACCACGACCTAGGTATCGACAAATCATTTCATCTTCAGGTGAGATTTCTTTTCTTCCTCACCAGAAAAAAAATCCCACCAAATAACGCCTGAGGTACGTAGCTTCCTCCGTTCAGTGACTGTGTAACGTCGCCGGCTCGATTGAACATTTTTTTTGTTTCGTCAGGGAATTGAGAAAAACGTCAAATGTCGTTCGAGCACCTGCCAGCGTGTTTTTTTCTTGTTCCTCCGTTTCCCAAACGGACTTTTTACGGGTCCCGTCGAGGCCTGCGCGTCACGAATTGGGCGAAAACCGCGCGAGAGACAGCGGACTTGACATTCAAGCTCCGAGCTCATTCATTTTTCAAACGCTGTGTTACTCTTGCTGCGTCGGTTAAGTTTCGCACCGCGCGAAAGGTGAGTCTTCGCTGCCGGTAGATGGATTTCTCTTTGTGAAATTGTTGAGGTCTTTCTAGTTGAGGCGATTAGGACCCCGGAGGAGCGGAGGCGGGAGGGGAGGGGGAGGAGGGCCATGAGAGTCCCGACTGCGCAAGCCTTATTGTGCGTCGCGGAGGGAGAATGGAGGGGATGTAAAAAGGATAAGTGCTTTTGTGTACTCGGCAGAGGTTATGAACTCTCTCGCCATTTCCTCTTCTCCCACTCCCCCCACCCCTCCACCCCTCCCTCCACCCCTCCCACTCCGGTCGCGGTCTCGCGGCATTTCCCCCGGATTCCGCCTTTACCTCTTTGCCTCCTCCCTGCCCCATGTATTTTCAATGGGTATCCTTTGCTCGCGTCATCCATGTTCAGACCTGAATTTTGTTTGGTTTATTAAGGATATCGCAAATTAGTGCATCACGAAACACCTACGCTGCTGTGATGGTGTAAGCTGAGTACAAGTACCGCATTTATGGTGTTAAGCTGGCTGTTTTTTAATTTGTTTTTCATCGCCTTCGCATCCATTCGGCTTCCCGTGAATTCTCCTTGTTCTCTGCTGGTTACACTTTCGAAGTTGTCTCAAGATATTCCATGCATTAGCGTCTCTCCTCTCAACGTACTCAGTACTCCCTGTCACCACAGTCCCCATTAAAATCACCTTTGAACTCTCTAGGAATTGGCCATGATACATAAATGATTTTCAGAAATTATTTTGCTGACTTTATTCATCGTATTGTCTGAATACCCATTCTTCAGAATACACTTTCTGCCACTAATTAATTTTCCTGCCTATCTTGCAGAATGTAGTTTTCCTCTTTCGATATGGACTTAATTTTGGAATCCTTTTAAAAGCATTTCAGATTCTTCGTGAGCACATTGGGTATAAGGTTGGTCATTGGTCTTGGCAAAGGTTATTGACAAGTAATGTTCATCATGAATTAACTGACATTGCATAATATCGTAGTCTTACCCCATAGTGGGTGAGAATTATTTTTGCTGTATTAACATGCACTTTAATTAACATACTTTGAAGAACGCCTTTCTTTCATCAAAACAATGCGTCGATAAGAATGGGATAAAATATTTTTATATTGTAGTGAGCTATTAAATTGACTCTTGGATCTTGTTCTTTAAAATAATTTTAAATGCGCATTTTGTGAGAAAAATTGTTGTTTTCTACTCGTTTCCCTATTTCTTTTCCACAATGCCTTCCGTAATGTTTCATTTGACACTCGGGAGTCATTTTCTTGTTCTTTATCTTCAGTTTTCCTTCCATAATTGACTTTTAAGTGGGCGTGGTAGCCCAGTGGGTAGCATTTGGCTTCGGAACAGGAAATTTGGGTTCAACACCCGTTGTTGCCTTTGGAGACCTCCAGCGAAAGCCATGCTTGGTGATTTTATGTATACCAGATCTTTGGACACCACACAAGGGAAGGAGCTGGCTCCCACACAGTGATGTATGGATTTTCAAATGTCGTTGGGCAAAGTATTAGGTTAGCTCTGCAGTCACCTATAAGACCTCTCGAAGACGCTAGTGGTAACTGAATGTAGCGAATATGTCTCGCAATTTTATGTTTATTGGAAAAATATTTCGAAAATAACTGAAGAACCCTAAAGGAAAATCACCCTGGAAGGATTTTTTTCTTTCTCTTTTTCGAAAGTCTTTCCTTTCCCAGATTTCAATTGCTATCATATAATCTTTATTGATCTATCGTGTAATAGCAGAAGTGAAATTCAATGGCATGCAATCAGATAGAACTGGCAGTAATCAATTACCAATTACAATCTATTCAGTTGACCCTTCCAGTAAAATATTCACGTAATGATCATGCATCCTGGTCATGTTTCACAATTGCATACCTTAAAATTTCCATGCGTCATTCTCTGCTCTCTCATTTCGTGTTACCTTATCCTTTGTCGAAGTTAAATTAAAGTCAAACCCATCCAATTTTAAATTTGGAATTTTGTTGATATTTTGAATTACCAGGAAATTGTTTCTTTTTTTGTCTTTCACAAGGATTAATCAATATTTAATTTAAATTGCCATGCTGGAATTTGTTAATTATCGGTGAGTGTTCTCGGCAGTTTACATATGGTTTAAGCCCTTTGACGCCACGTGAATTCATATTCTGCCTGGTGTCTTCTCCATTCCAAAGGAAGTGTTTTTTAAATTATAGTCGCAAATAAAATAGCTATTACTGCTTAAGAATGAAAATTCCTACGCCTTAACCCATCATCAAGCCTATCACAATTGCATCTACAGTCAGAATTGTGCTGAATACAGTGTAATTGAATAACAGAGTGGGGGATCGCGGGATAGCAAACTATTTGTCTCTCGTGTGTGCCTATTTCGAATTTGAATTCGCATCACCGTTTAGAGGGCGTAGAAACCCCATCCGCTAATGGTGTAGGTGTGGGTGGGGAGGGGTGAATTGAAGACTTGAGGGGTGGCGGCTTTCGAAAGCAAGGGGATGAGATTGTGTCCTCAACGTCCCCCCCCCCCCTTCCATCTCTCGTCGTCTTCCCTCGCCTTTCGGTCGAACTCGAGAGGAGTTCCCTCTCTCCTTCCTCCTCCTCACTCCCCCCTCCCCCCGCCTCTTTGGGAGCGTGGGCTGAGGTTTCGTGGGCGTGGTTGATGGGTTTCCCCAGCATAGGTGGCGGCACTGTGTTCGTTCCGTGGCGTTTTGGAGCACGCTTTTGAGTCCCATCTATCGGTCTGCTCCTGAATTTCTCTTATCTCAGGAATACGCACACGAGGTGGCATTCAAGGGGTGGGTGTGAATTGCACTCATCCTCAGGCCCTGTGTCGTTTTCGGTTGCATTTTTGGGTTCGTCAGGGTTGTTCCTCGAAGGATTTACTCACGTATACTCCAAAAGTTAGGAGATCAAGTTGATTGAAAGGCAAATCATCTGAATCAGTAATATCGTACACCGAGTACTGTATGGGCTATTCACTCGCCTTAATTTCGTTTCTCGGGTGTATGCCATGTTTTTTCTTTTTCTAAAGCGTATAGTTACATTTTACCACAATTGTTTTCAAGAATTTTGTTGGACTAAATTTATTTGGACTGCTTTCTTTTAAATATACATTCTGGGCGTGTTGGAAAGTTAAAATTGTATGAGAGAGAAGCCAAAGAGGTTTACTATATCCCTTAATATTCGAGTAGGCACTATAATACCTCATATCCATTTAGGTACAAGAACATTTATTCGTTTTGTTATAAAATTGGCTGCTTTCGTGTAAAGGACATTTGTTTTGCATTTGGAAGCGTCAATTGCAGTTTTATTGAATCGTGTTCATTCTTAAGTGTTGCTGTCCTCACACCGCAATATCCAAGTTGTTTTGTTAAGATCAAATCCGACGAAGCGGAGCTTTTTCTCGTACTTTGCTTTATTTCATGGACATATACGAGAGACTATGAGATAAACCTCTAGATAAACTATGCATCCGTAACAGGCCGATTTTTATGCAGGTCACAGGTATTTCGGAAGGCCTGTGCATTCATCTATTTTGCATCCCCCTTCTCTCTTCACTATCTTCGTATTTCTCTCATCATTATCATTGATTCGTCATTTCGTCCCATTCAATATTAATTTAAATTATGATCTTTTATACCAGTCGTTTATTCTAGAATAGAGTGGTCTATGTGTCGAAGGAGGGTTGCCGGTGTTTTGGTAATAGCAGGTCAGCTGAAAACAAACCAGACAGTAATCCTTGCCCCGTCGGTTACGTTTATCAATCGACGACCTCTCCATGTCGTATCGGAATGGCGGATGTGCGGGACGTTGTGACCCTGGCCTAGTGAATAATAGGAGGTTCATAAACCGGTGGCCGGGTGGGCGGGCTTGGGTGACGGGCGTAGCAGTTGTGTGCGGGGGAATACTTTCTCGGGTGTTTTCCCGAGAGCGGTGGGGCAAAGCGGGAGTATAGAATGGTTATCTCTCCATGCCTTTGCTCGCACGTGTTCCCCTTTATCTCGGGAGAATAACGGCGGGAGGAGAGGGAGAAAGAGAGAGGGAGAAAGAGAGAGGGAGAAAGAGAGAGGGAGAAAGAGAGAGGGGGAGAGAGAGAG
>WURS02474421.1:10266617-10280035 GCA_011762765.2 Rhinocypha anisoptera
TGTTCCGATGGAGGGGGGCGGAACCGCGGGAAAAACAGGGGGTCCCACCCCCCCCCCCCCCCCCCGTTGGGGCCGTGGGGGTTTCTCTCCCATTCAAAGGGATATAGTCATCCCGTCCCTTTTTCTCCCAGGGCACTAACCCATTCCGGTCGTCCGAGTGCTTCCCTCATCGCTTTCCTTCTACTCCTCCCGCCCTCGGCGGGCATTCATTCGACTGGCATGGACGTCGCAGTCCGGCGTCTCACGTGGAACGGCTCGATGCCTCTTATCCCCGCACTGCATCTCCGTGACCCGGGTGGAGGAGAGGTCGGGGAATTTTTAAGGAGCCCACGGCACCCTTCATACGGTCCTATCTGGGGTATCGAGATATATATATATATATCTCGATATGCCTGTCTGTCGCCGTCTTTTGTGGCCTCCTCTTCAATTCCTCGCGTACCCCCAAGGATTCTCGGTGTCTTAGATCCTACAGGGATGGATACATGCCAAGGAATACTGATTTTCAGTTCGGCAGAACGCTTCAATCGCAAGCGATTGAGGGTGTCACGATGCACTCTTTTTATCCGACCTAGTCGAGAGCTTCTTCCCACTTAGGCAAGTTCTGCAACTCAAGGCTGGACGTGTCTCTTTCATTTCGAGTAGTGTGTTGATCAGAGGTGATACCTTTAATGCCCTCCGAAGAATATTACAAACTTTCCCGCATTACTTACAGCGTCAATCTCCTTAAAGTTCATAAAAACGCTCTGGAGAACCTTATTGCTTTCGTTTCCTTGCTATTAGTCGACAATAAACATGACTGAGAACTAAATAAATGTGAAACGTCGGCCCGGGTAAGGTAGGATATCCCTACTTTCTCCAGATCTCCATCCAGAAACTACCCTCACTAACAAGGCCTAGTAAAAATCCATCCTTCCTATGAACATCAGCTCTCCACTCCCCAACGCATTCCCCCATCTTCAGACCGGAGACTTCGCTTTCACACCTGTCCCTCGAGACGAGAGAGTTGCCCCCGCCCCTCTACCATTTGCCAAACGAGGGACGGCGCCGGTGTCAGCTGTGTGGGTACCCCCGCAGTGTATCCCCTTTCCCCCATCGTGTCCCCTGCGCTTCACCCTTTCTCATAAACCTCCCCGAAAACCACCCCATCCACCTCCTTGAAATCCTCGCACCAGCCAGATATTTTTCCCTGGCCGAACCCTCTCTCAACGCCTAGCACGACACCCCCCTCACCCTCGTCTTTCACGCTCTCCTTTTCCTCCATATCTCTTAATTAACTGTCATCTGTTCGACCAACTGCTCCCCGTCCTTCTCCTCCCGTGTATCCCCACCCCTTTTCCCGCACCCCGGATCCATCTTCGCCCATCAAAGCTTACTCTTCTAGGCGGACCAAACAGTCATTTTGGAGGTCAACATTTTTGCGTTCGGAGTCGTAAGCGCCATCACAAAATTGAACTCGAATACGAAACTGAGAACCATGAGTGAAAGGTTGACAATTTTCCACAGGGAAGATATTGCATGCAGAAGTCATAAAATAATCACACGCTCATAAAAATTGTCACTCGGCCTACTTACCGGTGTTATGAGATTCTATTTATTTTATGTGGCATTTTTTAAACAAAAAATGCTGTAGGGAAAATATATTAATGCACTTCCAGATATTGTTCTAATGTATCTTTTAAAAATTTTATTAGCTATAACCTATGTTCTAAAGGAATATATAAACCGTCTTTTGGATTTACTTGGTGGAATTCTTTCATTATGAAGGGTTTGAGAAAATACACTCCAATATTTGCATTTTTATGTAGAATTGCAGTGTGTTTTCTCAAACCCTTCATAACCCGTAATGAAATAGGAATAATTAATTTTATTTTTGTGCGTAAACTTCTCCATACATCTTATTACATACTGCCCTCATGCAGGTGTGGTAGTTTAGTATTCAGAGCATTGCATTACTGAATGAAAGGCCTTGAATCAAATCCGAGTAGATCCCGACTACCCTAGCAAGCTGTGTGATTTCTGTGTACTAGGTCTTGCTGTAAAAACGGGCAGTATGGGAAAGTTTAATGGTACCCTAAACATAAGGATTAATGTTACAAGTTCTGAGAATTAATATGACGTCATCTCTCTCCTCTCTCGTCAACCCTTTCTTATAAAGCCAATCTACGCATTAATTGGTTTGCCCCTATGTTGAACTAAAAATTCGGGAAGATCTATAAATATGCCATTCCACAAACAGTTCATTTATTTATGATACTTAGAAGACAATATTGTAAATTGCAAAAAGTAGAAATTGATATCACGACAAAAACAAAAAATTTCGTTATGGAAGTTAACGAGGAAACTACATTTTAACTTAGAAGGGAATAAAATAGGTATTATGTACAGGAATGAAAGACAGAAGTTTTTTTTCTCCGCAAATTCAATAGTGGTCAGTTTTATATATGATTAAAATACTGAAAGGTAATGAATTATTTCAATTAAAGTTGCGATTTAAAGGTTAATGTTCATTCACCTCTTTATGACATCGAAAAAATTGCAATCGAGGAAGACATTTTTGTGATGAGTCATGGAAAATGAAATGTTATGCGCAGGAAGTACGGGTAACTGGAAGTGTATAATTCATTTTTGAAAATTTTAGTTACTTTCACGATCTAAATTAAGATATTTTGACTTTCAATTAGAATTTCCGAAAAATATTTACAGTAACGTAATTGAAATATATATATTAGAAAAATAAAAATTACAACCCATTTACAACATTTTAAGTCAAAATATACGAAATTAAAAAGGGCATTGAGTTTTGTGCCAACTCTTTAACCATTTATTATATAACAATCTAAACTATGAATGAATTATTTTCAGATAAATTAATTGATTTCCACTCCTCATGGCAAAATAGCTGGAGTAAGTTGATTGGTATATTATGAGACCTTTGGACTTCGAGCCATTAACATATGCATGTTTCTGATTGTCATTATGAAAATTATTTATTAACGGTACAGTGCCAGGGAGATGTTTCAGGTGAACTCGAAAAACAAATGCACACCGTTTTTATTCTTCGAAGGATGTAAGATTTCCATTTTTTTTAATACGTGTGAAATAAAATAAATCATAGTTCATTTTCTCATCCAATCATATTTTCTATTATTCCTTTTACTTTTTTTCGGTTCTTTATTTAACTACAATTATACTTATCTCTTATCGTGGACTTCAACATCTCATTATATCTTAATACTGCTACCAACCACCGTCACGATTTCTACGAATATCCTCGGTTAACTCTTTCCACGACCTTAAACCCCCTTTACCATCTTGTCCTTCGGATTGTTAAAATTTTCTTTCGCCCCATATTTCAAAAACTTCGAAAATGCTCGCATTATATTTCATCCTAGACTCAGTGTGGAAGCCGTACCACGGTACACTGTATAATCGCCTCCTAACGATTAAGAATAAGGAATCAATTTGGACAGAGGGGCACATGAACGAATGTAGGAGAAGGTCAAGACCTCCGAGGTGTCCATCAGCTGCCTGAGGTAACGCCTCAGATATGAGTTTGAATACTTTATTTGTTTCGCCCATGGAAGAAAGAATATACAACTGAACTTAGTGGACACTATTAAGGATCCTATTTAGTAGATTATCCTAAATGACTTTTCCGAATTTACTGTCCATAAATAATATTTACTAAAAGTATCTTACAGTTTATCCCTGAACCTTAAAAATGGAAAATTATAACACCAATATCAATCATTAAAAAAATCATTTAAAAAAATTTAATGTTATTGTATTTAATATTTCAATGTTCAGGCCACATAATTTGTCCGAGGTGCGAGAGTTATGATCGCGCTGGATAATTAGACGTCGCCGTTACATGCTGGTCATGCGAAGCATTCGAGTGCAGATACGTTCATACGATAGAAAAAACTGTGAATGAAGCCAAAACAGGCCTACACTGAGTTGAAAAGTCGAAAAAGCCTTTTCAAGTCACGAGACAAAAAAAAGGAGAGCGAGAGAAAAGATTTTCTTCCGCTCGTTCGTCCGTCGCCTAAGCGAAAAGTTCAATTAAGATCTGACGGTTGCCCAACTCCACGAATAGTTCCCCTGGCACGACCCGAGGAAAAGTTATATTAAGGTCGTTATATAACCAGCATAGATTTCCACAACGCCCTCCCCTCCCACATTTTCACCCTCCTCGAAAAGTCTTCCGCAAAAAAAATATCCTTCCTTCTCCCCTTGTGCCCATTCACCTCTCCACGACCTCTCCTTCCCTCCTCTACTCTGGCACCTTCACGCAAATCCGGGTCTCTTTACCCCGTCCAGAATTTCATCTCCGAGTCCACTGACCCGATGAAAGCCTCATTTTTATTCCCCTGGTGCTGTACAAGAGAGTGAGGAAGCTGGGCTATATTCAGGGTGACCATGGAGTAGGACTGTCACGAGACGGCGAGAAAGAGAGAGAGAGAGAGGGAGAGAGAGGGAGAGAGAGGAGAGAGGAGGACCCACGTGCCTGTTACATACGGTATCTCTTGATCAGCGTCTCTCAGTGATTTACCCCCTCCGTGAAATGAAAACCGAGGGTATAATATGAAACCCCGTATTTAATCGGATCCTATTGAAATTATTTTGACCATCTAACAAAGTCCGGGCGATGTCGAGTCATTCACTTATCCGCTCTCCGACTTTTTATTTCGTGTGGGAATGCATGAGTCAATTTTTATAGACGTACGAGTACGTGGGGTTATATGGTTTGTAGATCTCTCACTTGTCGCAAGAAGTATGGGTTTAGGGTATTAGTAACCACTCACACCAAAATGAGAATAAACTGCATTTTTTCTTGATGCTTTCTTTTTATAACTCATCGTTGTCGGAACTCATGACCTTGCATATCCACTTACTCTAGGAAAACGTTTACCAACCTCGCGTTTGTGAATAAAAAATATCCCAAGACGACATTGTATCAAGGTCTGTTTACGTAACCGCACTGTACACTAATCTAGTCGGCACTATATTGCCGGTAAGAAAAATATTTTTATGCACAGTTAGCAAGTTTTTAATGTATCACCTGTTCTTTATGGTGTGATTTTAGGTTATAACTCTTGCATAAATGAATATTTTATAAATATTTACCTCTGTAATGTTTTTTTACATTAATGCTGTCATCGTTAGGAATTTACAGCATTCAAATTATTTTAATGTGGGTATCTGGTTATGAAAACTAAGCAAGCGTGTCGTTTTGTGTGGAAGGAGATTGCCAAAACGTTGTTGGTTCTTTAACCCTAAATCTATTTCATTTTGTATTCTGTTTACCGTTTAATGACGTGATGAATTTGCTCATTTTTAAGATAAAATTAAATGACTTTTATATCAGTTCTTTTTTAATCGCTTTTATGTGTCTAAGCGCCAGCGTAACCTTATTCCGTGAATGTCCAAATATTAGCTTAATTAATTAAATTGCATTTAAACCCATTATCCTCAGCTAATAACGCATGCGGCAAAAATTCCTTTCACCCGTACCATGTAATCGTATTTCATGAAAAAAGTCTCCGTTGCATAAAATAAAGTTTAACTTTTGTCATTTCAAAAATAATATATTTTCAGTTTCATGGTCATGATCTTTATATGGAATGTAATTACTGTAGTTTCAAGCTCACAGGATGCACTTTTTTCATTGGAAAATTTGTTCTAAACTCGCTGTGTCTTATGGTCCGAGGATAAGTATGTTTTATTTTTTATGAAGTAATAACTATGTGGTTAGTTTCAGTAGCAACGATGGCGGGCATCTGGGATTCTATCATTAATTTAATTATCTATTGTTAACATAGAAATAAGTTGATTATTATGTTTTTTTGTCAAATCTAACCCGAAAATCACAGTGTGTTGTAGGCAGGTAAATACGGTGTATGCATATATCTGGTGGTTACACCTTTACATTAGGTTGATTACGTCTGAGAACCCTACAAACATTTGTGAAGGGGCAAAGGAATTTAAAAGGGGGGGGGTAATATGCGAGAACAAGTTTATTTAAAAAAGGTTGCCTCTAAAATCTCGGGAGAGAATTGTGCAAGGAGGGAAATCACGCAAGTAAATACGATAGTAATAAAATTGAAAATATTTTGGCTGTATTTTATATCTTTGACAATACATACAATTTCCACTGCCCAGCTAAAGTGTATATTTATTTATTATTATTTTATTAGTCTTTTTGCTTTTTTCTTATGGTTTCCAGTTTCATCTCTTTTATTAGAATATTTTGACTGACAAGGAACTAATTTAATATCGGAATTGGCTTTCACCAGCTGTGTAAAAAACGCCATTTATCTTCCAAGGAGAAATAACAAGTTTTTCGTGTTTTGATGAATTTTATTTCTGCAAAGGATTGTTTTATTATCACTATGTTATTGAATTTCTAAGCTTATTTTTTTCTCTAAGTCACATATTTTACCTTTATTAAATCTGCCTTACTTTCTGGCGAGCTTTCTCCTATTGGGAAGATTGTTTTACTCTTAATACGTTTAGTATCTTTTCTTTTTGACACCTTTCGGCAATATCTGTTTCTATTATACACAATAAATCTCAATTACAGTTCAGTGAAGTCACATATAAGTTTCTTTATTGCTTACGGATTCGCAATTTAAGTGTCGTATCTTAAAAATAGTCGGTGTTCTCATCTTTTCACTGGAAAAGCTACTTCGGTCGTCTTTAACTTTTAAAAAGGATCATTCGAATACTTACTTGTGACCTACGTGAAAATTTCAAATTGAGAACAATGCTTGAGAATAGGTTATGTACCTTGGAATTTCGTAATGGTTCCCGAATTGAGTTTATATGAAGGTAAATTTCACGAATGGAAATTCATATGAGCAAGATATGTCATTGATATATATAGTCGCAATATGTACTTTTAGGACAAAATGCCATTGTTTATGCAAACGGAATTCTCACTATGTTAAAGTAATTCTCATTTATTACTAATTATGCCATTCGTGTCCATAATTGCAATTAATGGCCTCTGGCATCACACTTCTCCAAAATAATGAAAAATTAAATTTTCTTCAATTCTAGGGTGCCTTTAAAACCTTTAATTAAAATGAAGGGAGATTATAAATTAACATGTAATGTAATGGGTGTTTTTTCAAAGGATCCGAGATTTGGATTTGGAATTTCCCATGGAAAGGTGTTACTGCTAATAAAATTTCTTTAATATTTAAAAGTGACATAAGTATAAAAGGTAGAACATCCAAGTTTTGTTGTGAACTGCGTTAAGACCTACATTATGCACCATTATAAGTACATAATTGTTGATCAATCATGATTCATCCGTATATTTTCAAATCCCTAGTAAAAAGGGTATCAGCTATGACTTTGGCGCGTAAATCTGCAATATATACAGGCTTATTTTCATAATGAAATATGTTTTCGTGTTCGTGCTTATCTTGATTATTATTCATACTATTTGGAGACGGTGCAAAAAAATATATTTTGAAGACGTTTCAGGTAGGTTTTTGCTCATAAAATGCTTTTAGAGTAAAGGTAGATATTTTTTAACAAAAGAGTATTAAGGTTGGAGTTGTGCGAAGGGATTAGAGCACTAGATAAGAGTGAAACTATGTAATTGAACTATGTAATTCAGAACTGTGTAATGCAGGATGAGAATGAATTTCAACTTTCCAGTATTTTATTTATCACTTCATAATATTTTCTCTAATATGGCGAGCGATGATGCCAGGCAATGAATCTTAGAAATCTTTTTCGCTTTTGCCCATCGGGAGGTTTAACTTGACTTTCCAAAATGAAATCAACGGGTTATGAATGGCACACGGAACGCTGCTTTTGGACAGATGCAAGTTGTACTTGTGTTTTGCACCGAGGATTTTCTTTTCTTCTTCACATATACACGCCTCGGTTAAAAGACTTCCTCACCCACTGCCAAGAAACTCTCTCTTATCCGCTTCTCCTCAAATCCGCACAACGCCTCAACAAGTTTTGTTTGGTGATTTAATTGGTGCAATATCATGTCGTTTGTACCAGAAGTGTTCGTTTCTAAGTGTAGATCGTTTGTAGTAGATCGATTTAGAAGTGTAGATCATTTAACTGAAGATAACTTATAATAAGATAGAAATAATTTACTGCAGCAAGAAACACAAATATATAAGTATTGTAATAGTTGAACGCAGCTGATGCAAACAAAGATATTTATATTCGGCAAGCAAAATAACTGAGGACGGAAGAAGTGTTTCAGATATAAAAAGCAGAATGGTTTTGCAAGAATTGTCTTCAAGCAGAACAAAAAGTTATTGACGTCTAAATATCTGGAAGTTGAAATGAAAAATAAATTCATATTAAGTTTCATATGGAATATAGTCCCATATGGATGTGAAACCTGGTCTATTAATAAAAGATAAAACAAAAAATTGAGGCCTTTCAAATGTGATAAAATAGATAATTAATTCTTCTAAGTAAAATCAAAGGAAGAAGGAAGTTGTTGGACACCCTGAAACGAGGGACAGGAAACTAGATAGGATATTTTTTTTAAATAATATTTTCATCCGCATCGCATGCCGATTTCATGGAAAAACCGTGTGCTCTTCCTTTTCCATAACGTTTACATAACAAGCATCACTATACATTAAATTATTTGTCCCAATTTTTTTTTGAAAAACAGTTGTCAGGGCATCAATTATTTGCTTAATCATTTCAGTAGACCACGGATTATTTGAATCCATCAACAGTTTATAATTTCGATCTGTTTATAGTTAACTAAAAATCTTGGTAAACAAGATCTTTTCATCTTGAGGTACTGAAACGGAATGCTGATTCGCTGATCTTGGAGTTTTTATTATAACTATCTATTAGTGTGCTCTTCCTTAAACAATAGCACATGGTGAGTTAAACAAGTACGGGCTCACCCAAAAGTCATGGGTTCGAGTCCCGCCTTGAGAATGGGTATTGTGAGCTTCCAAAATGGGTTTCTCCTCGATTTAACGAGGTGCTAAATGTTTGCATCAGTCGACGCACTCTATAAACTTAATAGTTTAAACTCAATGATTATCCACTGTTATCACACATCTCTCCATATCTTGCGATCACTTGTGATACATTCATAAAGGAACAATTTTTTTTGTCTGTTATTGATTGAAACAGCTTTTTGCGTCAATAGCTGACTTATTTCTTGCTGATTTTAAGCGTCCAGGCCTGAAATTCTCGTGTAACTCAAATCACTTCATAACGTATGTTATCAAATAGAATGTTCGACGAGAATTTCAAATGCATTAATAGGTTTACTATTTGCATGCTTTTGCAGTAATTTCACGAGCGGGGTCACCATTTGGTATATTTATTCTTTTCCATAAATGTCTGTTTGATTCAGTGATGACGACCAACTTCTGCTACTCGTTATTTCCATTGGTCGTGAGGAGTAATTTTTGCCGCCCTACCCCATTCTCTGGAATGTCCTATTCTTAAGGTTTTCCTCACAGTCTGCCAAGTGAGAGAGCACAGGTGCAGGCCAACTTTACCACATTCGAAAACTCTCGCCTGAAGTTAACTCCTGCAAAGGTCATGTCAAAGTTTGGAATCTTTCTCGAGACTCGGCTCCTTTCCATCTGTTATAATGAATTGTTGAAAATCCTCAGTACGTAAAAATGGCTTCGTAGTCAGTCTTTGGTAGATTTTGGTGACGTTGAGGACTTTTTCCCCAACTCCAGTAATTAGTGATTCCCTGATCTTATATCCAATTAGTTCCATGTGGATTGCAGATTCCTCGCTTTTTTTCTAAATTGCAATCGAAAGGCAAGACTTACTCGTATTCCAGGCAAGGATACCTCGTATTTGTTAAGACAAGGAGACGAAAGTGGGTCCGCTAAAAAATGACCTCTCCGAAAGAAAGCAGAAATGTCCTTAATTATTTCCAGAAGATGTTATCCTTAACACCTTAGCCAACCTGGTCTATATTACTTCATAATATATATTTATTTATTCATTAGTATTTTATTGATTTAGATGTCACCACAAAATTATTTCAACCAAAGAGGCCCTTTTCTTAAGGATTTCCTAGAGTGAGTTTTTTTACAAACTTGCAGACATGTTAGTGGACAATTTTAGAGTTAAATTACTTTAGATGCCCTCGGATTTCTCTTACATTTTTCAAGACCCATTTTTTAAAGATTATCATATTAATCTGACGCAAGTAAACGTATGTAGTTTATTCTTCATTTGTTTGAGGTGTCTAATTTTAACTTTTATTTCTAAAGCTCCTTTTCATCAATCACTTTGCCTTAGGTAAGTTCCTTTCAATACTCTTTATGTACTTACTCCGATGGCGTGAAGCTTTCGAATTCTGTAGAAATCGCCGTTAAATCACATTAAATCAGACCATTGGTGAGGAATTTCATCTTCATGTACTTGAATGTTATAGTCGCGCACAATTGAATGGCTATGTATGTAATTCTGCTTTAAGAAGTTCAGACTGAAGCAATCCACTTTACTTCCACCCTTGTCCATTACGTTTTTGAAGCATCAACTACGTCGTACAATCCAATGCTGATCACGGATATTTTAGTGGCTTTGTCATCTGTTCTGTCTGATCAATTGTCGAAGCTAGGCGGTAAAATTATTAATTATTGAATAAATTCGTATTATTCATTTTTCAGACATTTTTCGTGCAGTGCCACAACAGCAGACGTAATTTACTCGATAAATATGGTAAACATTAAAAAAAAACAAGAGTTAATAATTTGAATTCATATCGGATAAATTATCTCATCATTTTACTGTAGTAACTTAAGAAGCATCCAACATATTAGCTTTATGTAACCATTTTTTCCAATTGGCTCAAAATGAGAGAATCACTCTTCATTATTACATTCACATACAGTCAACTACTTGAAAGTGTATTCTAATAATGCGTAAAACTGTTACAAATCGCGATAAATGGTTAACCTAGGTTGTATCACCTTCTGAATCAGCCTTTCAAGTATTTTTGTTAATTTATATGGTCATTCTCAATTTTTGTAAGTCTCTTGTATATTGTTTCTCTCTCTCTCTCTCTCTGCCCTTTGACCACATACAACCGCGGACTATATGCCAAAGGTCGACGACTGTTTTTTGTTTGCTTCGCCAAGTTGAGTTACTCCGTATGTCCATGAAGGCAAACCTGCAACCTGTGGCTATCGAATCTTTTCCTCTCCCATTTATCTCTCTGGCTGCCGAAACGAAGAGCTGTCAGTGGTGTATTGTGTGGTGAATTTTTATTTTGTTTTATGGCGAAACATGTGAGAATCCTGGAGTGGGAATGTATTTTTCCAGACGGGAAAATTGTAAAAATAATCGATCTAGGGATTTCTCTTCGACTTAGATGATAAGATAATTAATATGGAAATCTGTTATTATATTTGTCTTGATCACGAGAAATAAATTACTATACCGTATACTTTTACGTTGACTGTAATAATATCAATTGCGCAATTATGTCCAGTGGGTAGAGGTAAAAAATATTGTCAATATTTTATTATTGGTGGCAGTTTTGTATACACGTAGTTAAAAATACGTCCTCGGGGAAATAGAATGGGCGGAAATTGAAAGATAAATGGAACGGGGGCGGAGAGGAAGCTGACGGGGAAAACTCGGAGAAGGCAGAGTGGATGGAAAAGGAATTGAAGGCAGGTGGGTTGTTGAAAGCTATTGTATAAGGTAGGACGGAAAAGAGCAGGGGCAAATGATTAAAAGAAGTATTTGGAGTGAACAGAGAGTGGACTGTGAGAATAGTAAGAAGCCATTAATGTGCGTGTTAGCAGTCACAAAAAATAAACACTATGCAATTTTCCAGTCATTTTCATTCACTTTAATGCATGAGAATTGGTGAAAAATTACACAGTATTTTTATTTTCCAGCGATAATGAGTTTACACATAAGTAAGCCTGAAAACTACGAATTCAAGATTCTTGCTGTGCCGTGCATTGGTTTAATAAATGAAAGGACCCCTCCTTGATGTCCTCCTGCGTAGTGGACTACTTAATATAATTATCTTTCTATATTCATGCCTTTCACATTTAGAAAGAAAGGTTCATATTTACCCCACGTTATTCAGAGTTCATTTAAGTGATTATACGAAGAGAAGAAAGAAAAGCATTGTGCTTAAGCAATTAAGTAGTTATACTTCTTTCGACATAAAATTGATGGTCTTGTCAATGAGTAGGTTGCTTACGGACATCGTCGTGTATTGCTCAAAACCGACCTGTTATATGTAAACCCGTCCCATCAACTGAGGAAGGATATTTTCTCTTCACTGATTTATTTTTATCCCCACCTCCACATCACGAGGACGATTTGGTTAACCCAGGATCTGTGTTACGCTCAATTTTTTAATGAGGTGTGGTTTTTTTTCCACACATTTATTCGATATTCACTTTCAGCGATCCAAATAGCGGGAGAAAAAAAATCCCCGCGGCGGGGGAATTTTTGTGAAGGGCAGCCTTGTTTCCGACTCGTCAATAAATCCTCGAAAAATCAAAATGCTCGTGGTCGCCTTTATTGGTTTACCAGAAAAAAAGTGATATTCTTGGCCGGCTACATTTTCGCGCTTAATCGCTCTGCGGACATAAACAGGGACAGTCATCCGGACCGGTCCCGCCGACCCACCCCCCAATCAATCACTCGCATTCGCTTTAACTCACTATTAGTTCCACCCACTGTGTGTGCTTTTCATCTGGTCCTTTCCTCCATTCCCGTTCGTCGTCCCCTCTCAATCCCTCCCGTCGTCCTCCTGGGCCCACCCATTATCACCGCCCTCCCTCGCGCCACCAATTAGCTTATAAATAGCGACCGCATTCCGCGGATCTCTCTCCGTCATCAAATGAAACACGTTTGCTTTTAATCACGCCCCCCCCTCCTCCTCTTCGTTCCCCCTCTTCCTCCACTCCACCAGTCGCCCCTCGGATGTCTGGGCCGTCACCCAGACCACACCCCACCCACCTCACTCCCCTCCCATCCTCCCTACCCCTTCCCCCCTCACTCTCCACTCTCCCTCCACCAATGGCCTGGCCGAAAGGGAAAAATTAAATCAATCTCGACTTCCGGTTGAGTAAGGGATTTACAGTCGTTATAGAGGCGGATCGTTTTGGGTCCATCTGGGCCCGCGTGTTCGTGTGCTTGCTTGTCTGTGTGTATAAGTGTTAGTGTGATTGTGTGTGCGTATGAATGTGAGGGAGAGAGAGAGAAAGAGAGGGAGAGACAGAGAGGGATGAAGTTGGGTGGAATCCCCTTCACGCATGCGCTCCAGTTCGCTCTCGCATGCTCGAAATCTGTCTGGCGGATCGCCCCTTTCCGCTTTTCATTTTTTCTTCATGCATTCTGTTTCGTTTCGCCATTTTTTTCCCGCAACATCACGCTCTTGTCAGTCAAGGTCGAGAGCAATATCCTCT
>WURS02474421.1:10285097-10309113 GCA_011762765.2 Rhinocypha anisoptera
TTCTTGATATCGCTGCACCTCGCTCATCCGTGTCCACTTCGCTCTCGTCTATCAACAATCCATTCTCCAGAGGCTTCAGCCCTCTGTACAATTTCTCAATGTATCCTTTCCACCTATTCCCTATTTCATCTATGTAATGTATATAATACATTTTATTTAGACCCCAACTTAGAATATTTGGAATATAAAGTGTGGAAGTTTTTAAAACTATTATGCCTTTCCATATTTTCTGATTGGAATTTATGTTTGTTCTTTTGTAGGAACTTGTACATATAGAGTTGGTATAGCATTCTTATAACAGTATAAATCGTTAATTTACAGGTTTATCATCAAATATAACTATTGACATTTTACAACATTTTTTTCCTTGTAGAACTAGGTTGAGAAAGTATCTGTTTTAAGATAAATATTTTTTTATCATACCATTATGTAAAAAGAAAAAGTATCCTCCTTCTTCTTATTCCTTTTGCGGCATACCTTGCATCTATTCATTCAGAGATACCTTTTCTGCAGACTGCAATCCTCTGGTATTCCACTTGGCACAATCTTGGAAATCCTTGTCTCCTCCAACCTTTCCTCATGATCTCTCCGTCCTCTTTTCTCATATTCTCTTCCTACCCCATGTATCTTACATATTTCAGCTTCTGCAAATCTCCTCATTCCATAATCTGGCCTGGTACAGCAGTCTCTTCCTAGTATTTTCGCATTGTCTTCATCTCTGTAGTTCTGAAAAGTTTCATTTTTCTGGTTGTGTCTACCCTAATTTCAATCCTTAAGGTTATGGTTTAAATGAATGTTTTATAAATTTTGAATTTGCTTTGTACCAGCATATGTTTATTAGTTCAATTAGCATCTCTTACACTACAGAAGATTAGTAACAGCTCTTTGACTTCATTAAGCAGAAGTCAAGGACAAACAGGTTTTGTATTTTCAGCATCTTATCTCTCTTTGCTTCCTGACTTCTTCAGACTTAAATGTAAAACTTTCTTTACCTATTTATACTTTCCTAACAGATTAGATGTCCGAATATTCTGAGGTTTTGTTTTGGTATTTGGTTTTGTTGGTTGATAATAGGTGCTAGATGAATCTGTGGTCAATCTTTCATTTGAATTCAAGGATTTCAGGCTCAACTTTGTGGAAATTCATTTTGATATAAAACAATTCAAATAACACTGTATTCCACTAAATATTTTTATATGACACAACTAGTTTCAATGCTTAGTGCCATCATCATGTGCCTCCAGAGTTACCTGATGATGATGCTAAGCGTTGAAACTCGTTGTGCCAAATAAGCATTTTTAGTCGAAATACTGGTTTTTTTTTATCTTTTAATATCAATCTTTCCTTTGTTTGTGTCCTACAGCATTCCTGCTCATCCTTCATTAATCCATGAATGGTTGACCCAGAGATGCTATCTCCTTAATAACTTTGTACCTTTGTGAGTTAATCGGGAAAGGCCTAAGACTGTCTCATTCTCTGATTCCTTGTTTATTGGTAGTACCTGTTCAGAGAGCTCCCCATAAATTTTAATCCTCATTTTTCCATTCATGTCCAGTTCCTATAAGATCAGTGTTATGAGTGATTATATTCCCTTCTCCAACAGATTACTAGTTGCATCATTCAGCAACACACTATGAAAAACTTTCAACAAATTGATGAAGGATGCATATACTTTTTCTTTAATCTGTTAGATAGTAAATATCATATCAGTTGTAGACCTATTCTTCCTGAATCATTGTTACTCTTCCCATCTTATTGTTTTCTGCTGATGTTGTTTTTCATATTCATTTATGTGTATTTTATTACTAGTTCCTATCATTCATGAGTACTTCAAAATCTTTCTCATGGCACTGTACATATTGTACTACATGTCATTTTCACATTTGATCCTGAATTCCTTTTTTGTATCCTTGCTGTCTCATTATTGGTTCTCATCATGTTACATTGTATTGTCTCTTCTCTTTGGTTGATGGATTGTTTTTATAGTGAAAATAGATTTGTCTTTTTTCACCCTGTCAGTATCTTAATTTCATTGTAAAAACTTGAATTCTTATTTTTTCTTCAGTGTGTGTTAATTTTTCTTTTGCTTAGTGCTTCATAAACTGCAGTTCTGATGTTTGTTTCAATTTTGTATCATGTGGCATCCACACTGCTTTGAACACTAATTGGATTAGTAATGTTTTTCCATTAATTCTATATTTTTATACTTATTGTATGCTTTTGTTCCCAAGAGATTCTATATTGTATTTTTCTATAAATGTTGGTGATTTCTAAAGGAGTTTTGCATTTGGAATCAATATCTTGACCAATATAAAATTATGATCAGTTCCTGTATTTGCTGTCATCATTTGCCCCTTATCCAGTGTGTGTATGGGTTCTACTGCTCCATTTTTCAACATGACATGTATTATTTCCTCTTATGTAGATATAAATTTGTGTTGATCTTTTTTGGTAGAATATCTGTTACTAATACATATGTAATTCTTTTCCTGAGCAGGAATTTGTTACTTTACCATTCCCATTTGAAGTCTGTTAATCCCATTTACTACATCATTACATGCCCTTAGGTTAAAATCTCCCAGTAAATATATTGTTTTTTGCATGCTTGGTGTATTCTTAATAGTTCCTTGCAGTATTTCATAGAAGGTTTTAGTTTCTTCTTTAGGTTTTGTACTGTTTGGGGCATATATATATTTATCATAGTGAATATTATAGTTTCCAATTTCAAGGATAATTTAAGTGTTGTTACTTACATGTTCAATGTTGTCAACTTGCTGGTTTTACTTTTCATTGTATAATATGTCAACTCCCAAATGTGCTCTTATGTCTTCCTTCCGCCCTATATTAAGATATAACTTGAATACTGAACAGATGTTTGTCCTTTATTCTTTGTTTTTGAAATTTCATTTCTGTTCTGCAATGATTTATTTCCAGTATTATCTCTAGGCTTCATCTATTCCAAGATGTAATATTCCAACGTGTGATTTTGATTGTTATATGTTTCCAAAATTGTTTAAACCTTTTCCATACTTTGGCCATTTTCTTGGGAATTGTCCAGGTTTCAAGACTTGTATTTCTCTACTCTGAGCTGTGTGGCTTTTAACATCAGGCAGGCTGCCAACCTAACCCAAATTCCCTCTTTTGTGCATAAAGTTTCCAATAACTGTTATCTCTTTAGTTTGGCATAGGCCACTATCATATTCACATTTTTTTATGAGAATAGTGGAAATTAATTGAGCCAATTTTTCTTTGTAGGTTCGAATCCCTTCAACTGTTTTAGTGAAACTGGCACAAGCAGCTAAATCTGGTCAGACCGGAAGTAAAAAAGTTATAGAGCTCTTAACACTAAAAAATTCTGGATCTGGAAGACCGTCAATAGCTGGTAAGTTGTGTCTGAATTTAAATTATTTATTTTTAGTTATAGGTAGATAATTTCGTTCTTTTGCTTAATTTTATGATTCTCCCTGCACAATCACAGAGTTCCTAAATAGAGAGTTTATAAATATATTAATATAATCTACTTATGTTGCTGTTTGATATAACTCTTATCCTCACTCTTAACTCATTTATATATAATCTTCATCTTAACCATTTTGCTGTGGCAAAATTTTCGGATATATGATCAATGTTTGATGAGCTTTCCTCTATGAATTACCTTATGTTGATCTTGGAATCCTGCCACGAGAGGAATGCAAAAGGGTTCTTAGAGTTGGGTATCCATAACCTGTCTGGGAAATTGGTCAGGAGTCCTGTTGAGTTGGATCTCAGAAGGGTGATATTTTATACCTGAGTTGCTTACCTTTACAGCAACCTCTATGGCATGTATAGACGGCATTCATTCATTTGCATAGGAAAAGTTCCTTCATCTGTAGATGGAATTAGGGCTTTTGCAATGGAAATCTCCATCAGTTATATATGACAATAGCAATGAAAGGGTTAATATTACAGTTTGTCTTTTAAAAGCTTCTTGGACAAAAATGCTTAATTTTTGTATTTTAGGTTTACTACTCCTATTATTTCTAATTACATTTATTTTATTTTCTATTATTAGAGTATTATTTCTAATATACATATGTACAAGGAGTACGATTATTTCCAAACTTCAGTCCCTAGCCTGTCAGTGAAGAAAAGTTATCTTATTATCTATGTGTTTTTATTTGAAATTAAAATCCTTATGTTGTAACAATAATTGTTTTTTAATTAAATTGTAATAATTGATGTAATTAAACAAAAAAATTTATAAATGTTTGACTGCATAGTAGTTATATACATTTGTATTTATAAATTTAATTAAATACTCACTTTTTGTTTTTTTTCTGGCAATGAGTAACAAATAAATATTGTAGCATATTCAAAATTTTGAATGTTTTTTTTTGTATTAGGTATCATAAAAGTCACAGAAGATACTGCAGTACTCAGCTATTTTATTGTGCTGTATTGAATTTCTAGTTATTACTTGACACACATAGATTGATAGGATAATTAGATTAACTCCAAGCAGTGATAACATAATCCTTCCAAATGTTTTAAGTCTTTGACATTTTTAAGTAATATTCATTGATGTACAGTGGCTGCAAACTAACTTTAGAATAAGATTTTCATTATTTATTAACTGAATTGGGATTAGTACCTAAAAAATAATTTTAGGTAAAATAATTTTTAAATATGGAAAAATTGATATTAGCAAATGAAATAATTTTTTTCATGATGGAAAAATGAATGTTTCCATGTCATAATTTAGAGTGATTCCTGACCTAGGAACTTCTTGGAAGTAACCAAAGAAAGTTTTATTCTCATAAAATTACACTGGTGGCTTAATACTCAGCTTGAGCCTCAAATTGTAATTTGAGGACTTAAAAGGTTACATGTTAGTAGGTGTTTCTATTTCAAACCTTATATTCTAGAAATCCATTGATGAAATGTACCGTATTCCTGAGAGTGGGTCATATTTTCTCTCTGTGTATAACTTTTGAAAGATATATTGGAAAATTAAATTTTGTAAGTCAACTTACAAAATGTTCAACATTTCTTAAAGGGCGACAGTCAGTCACGAGGACACTTGTGGCAACCCCACCACTTTCTGCATCTGCAGCATTTGCTAAGGCAAGAGCAGCTGCTGCCCAAGCAGCCAGGGAACGGACTGAGAGGGCTTCTACGGGAGCCTCTGAGTCGGAAGAGGACAGAGATGGAGAAGAGAGTGATTCAGACTTGGTTGGCCATGGAGTCCCCTCAGGAGCAACATTGCCTGCTGGATCAACACTTGTGAAGTCAAAGCATAAAAAGGGTGAGGCTTGTTCAAACATTGCTCTATTGTTACTTACTTTTTGGTAACAACAAATATTTATTTGCCTTTATTTAGTTTTTATAGATTGGATTACTTTTTTTTTAGTTTCACAAATGCCAGAAGGCATTTTACACTATACTCTCTATTTGTTGTAAATAAATAAATGCCCGGAACCCATTTTTGCAAGATGAAATAGGTGACAAAAATAATAATGTGAAATATATAGGACCCATGCAGTAATTTGTTAGCTCTGAATTATGCAGTAGTATATGGAATTTCTTCAAATTTAATTCAAGTCTGACAAAAAGATTCTTCTAGATTTTGCTGTAGTTTCATTTAGTCTTATTGTTCAGTTTTGTAAAAATGAATTAATGTTTCCACTCATTCCATGATTAGGGTCCCAAACAGCTTGACCTAAATTCCTTACATCAAATTTACATAATTTCAAATAGTAACTCCATAAGAATACATAAAGAATCAGCTGGAACAGCATCATCGCATGGGTAAAATGAGAGTATGTAAAATCAATATTCTACTGTACCTTGAGTAATTGATTGATTTTCATCCATATATCTGCATTGGTTGAAAATCAGAAATTAATCTAGACTATTCCATTTACTCTCATAAGTGCCCTAGGAAATAGTTTTCCTAATTTGGTAATTTTTCTTAAATTGCCAAAAATATAAGCATATATGCCAGTAGCATCAACAAAAACCTAAAGAAATTCTTCAGCATAAATCACCAAGTCTCATGAAGAGTTCATGTTGTGCGTGCGATCATGTTACATTAGCTAAAGGGAAGGGGGAATATATTTGAAAAATTAGAGTGAATGGGAATGTATACCATGTAATGGCTAGGATTTTTCTTCTCTCAAGATTTTTTTTTCTTAGAAGTAGAATTTTAAAACACTCTCAGGTATTTTTGCATCCATATTAATATGTTATTCATTATTTTAAAGTGTTGCATAAATGCTTAAAAAGTATAAGGTTGGAGAAACCTTATTCTTTAATCTAACTTTATCTGTAATTTTTTTAGCTTAAATCGTTATTAATGAGGCTTATTTAAAGCATATATTCTTAGTCTTTTTATTTTCAAGCCTTTTCCAAAATAATTCCATGCTTAAAAACATATTCATTAAGGTACAATATATTTATTATGTTTACGAACCCATAGTTTACCCAAATGTATCTAGTTTTATGAGAGTGGTTCAATTATAAATGCATTTCAGTATCTTATCAACATATATTTCTTAGTATAACATCTACTATCTATTCTTTAAATGTTTTATTGTAATACATGCAGTATTTAAGAGAAAGAAAAATTAAAATTTCTCCCTAAAAGTCACAAATATTTGTATCTTAATTTTCTTAAAGCTCAAGCATAGTTAAAGAATGTTCAATTCACATATCTGAAGTGAAGTATCTTATTAATGAGTTTTAAAATTCATATTTGTGTAATGATTTAGTTTTAAGGATAGCACTATTTTGTCACGTTTAATGTAAGGTGTATCCTACCCCACATGCTCTTTGTCGTCAAATTTATGGTATACATTTAAATCTTCCAAGGTATGAATTTAGAGGCATATTAATATGATTCAATTCAGTATTAATTCTTTATAATTAATTGCACTTTATTTTTTTAATTCAAATAATTTATTTTAATTTGATTTATTTTTCTTCTTGAACATGTTTGAGTTTTTAATGTCAATAATTTTTAATTAAGTTTCATATAAGCATTTCACTTTTTTAAAGTCTTTTCGCCTGATTACCGACATGAAAAATTATTTTTATAATGCATTTTGTGTTTCCATTTAACAGTTTTTTTGGGCAATTATGTGTTTGAAATTTTTGGTACTTTATCATTTATTTTCTTTTGTCAATTTATTTGCTTCACGGATGCCTTTGTTTTTTCTTCTCTTTTTTGCCTCTTGTCCTTCTAAACAAAACAAAAAATCGTTCTGCCCTGGATATATTACCTCCTGCCTCACTGTGCATATGCGCCCTTTTGTGGCACCCTTCTTGAAGACGTAGTGACGATCAGCAGTAGCAGTAGTGAGGATGATGACTGCATTCTGTTGTCGGAGCCATCTGCCGGCGAGGAGTCAGAAGTGGAGGAGGACCCATCCAACTCTGGAATGCATACCAATGACCTGTACAATATCCCCGATGACCAAGGAAGGGTGCTTGTGAATGTGGGACACCCTCCAAATGAGCCAGATGTGTTCCTAGCCCCGCAGATTGGCCGAGTTATCAAGCCTCATCAGGTATTGTGAAGGATGGGATTCCTATTTCAATTCATGATACCGTCCAGATAAAAGTCCCAAATTAATTAAGATGAAGTTAAAGGTTCAAAATAAGAAACAAAGTAATTAAGACTTTAACCAAGGGAAATTGATTCTAATGGATGGAATCTTACACTTTGCTGGATATGGTGGTGAAGAGGTTCCTAATGGTGAGGAAAATGAAATGTACTCTAGCCATTATCTACCATAAACCATTCTATTATTTAATATGAATGTGGTTTTGGTCAGTAAAGATAGATCTTTCCTGAAAGTCTATCCTGTGGTGTTTAAATTTAATAAATTAAGTGTGAGGATAATAGTGATTTTATAGCCTAGTAGGCATATCATTCAATAGTGACTGGAAATACATGGATTTATATCTCATTGATTGCTCTGGTTAGCTTCATTGAAACAGGAACCAGATCAATCTTTCGAGATCCAAAGCTCTTTTGGAAAGCAAAGGTTTCATAAGGAAAGAAATTTTCTCTGATTGTTAGAATTTCATACACAATATGATCTAGCTCAACATGGGAATGTGACCTAACCCAACAACAGTATCCTTTGGAATGATTATTATAATGGTATTATGGTGTGGATTTGGAAACTGCCTTTCCTGATTTCATTGTGATTTCCCTGGGTTGTTTCCAAAAGAACTAACAGAACACTCATCCATCACTAGTGACTTATGAGTTTTAGTATAGAGACAAATAAATTACATATTAAACTGGGTAATTCCTCTTAAACTCTTATGAAAGGATCCTATTCCAAAAATTGGAATGTTATACATCTGAGAAATATATTATAATAAATACAATATGTGACACTTTCATGTTGTTTTTTCCTGTTATGAATAAGGAAGAATATATTATAGTTAAATTTCATGAAAACATTGTAGGGTTTATTCAGTGATAATTATATATTCATTATGCCAGTCAAATGTATGTTTCTAGTGAATATAATTGAATAATGTTATGACTTGTTCCAAGGAGAAGAAAATTTCAAAGTACTATTTACACCCACCTCTAATTGAAATTTAATCTGCCCTAAGCTCCAAAGACTGATTCAAAATTTAGTTATAATAATTATATTATCTATTACAATTTTGTTCTAAGTATTTGCAACCATTTCTTTAGCTTAATTGCATAGTATGGAAATACTAAGAAGAAATAAAATATGTGAAAATGAAAGGCTATATTAATTAAAACATAATTGACATTTCTATGTAAAATAATTTATTGAAGAAGCATTGAACGTTTTACAAAAACATTTGTAATTGCAAAATCTACTTTGCTTTATCCCTTCATATTAACATAATCACCATTTAAAATTTGGCATTACGGTGGTTTGGATTATGATTCTAATTCTGTTTCTCTTTTCTCCAGATTGGTGGAGTCAGATTTTTGTTCGACAATGTTGTTGAGTCTTTAGATAGGTTCAGTACTTCAACAGGTTTTGGTTGCATTTTGGCTCATTCAATGGGGTTAGGAAAAACATTACAGGTAATATCATATTAAAGAGTTCCTTAAAGTTTATCAGGAAATATTTTAAGTTTTCCACTCTCCAATAATATTTTTCTTTGGCTTTAGGTGGTTTCATTTTGTGATGTATTTCTTCGTCACACAAATGCAAGGACAGTTCTTTGTATTATGCCAATAAACACACTTCAGAACTGGGTGGCAGAGTTCAACATTTGGCTTCCTAGTGACCCATATGCAACACCGTTAGCATCTCATGGAGAAGTACGCCCTAGAAATTTTCCATTACATGTTCTCAATGATTCCCATAAATCTCTGGGAGCACGATCAAAAGTAAGTAAACTATGGACTTGTGCAAAAATACTTATATGTACTTAAATTCTGGTGGATTATAAATTCATATTTGTTAAAATTTTATTTTTGCTCAATTTATAAATCTGGAGAGCAGTATTCATTCATTATTTAAATCATATCTCCCTATTATTGTGTTTCTAGTTTTCTATTTCATATTGGTAAATAAATAAAATTGTGTACCACTTTAGGTAATTAAGGATTGGAACAAGGATGGTGGAGTTCTGCTTATTGGTTATGAACTGTATAGGCAGCTCAGTCTTAGGAGATCTCATCCTAAAAAGAAAAAGCGTAAACGTCCATCAGAAGTCATTGATATAGAAGAGGATGATCGCAACAAAGCTCTTCTTGATGGTAACTTGTCTCTTTTAAAACATTTTCTGATTAATCCTTAGCATCTAATTTTATTCATATAGTCTGTAATATACTATTTATATATATAGTATCTAAAAAAACCATGGTTTAAAGTTAATAATAATTGAAATGCATTAGTTCTCTCTGTAATCTCATGCTTCATATGTGTAATTATTATTTTATTGTCTTTTTTTAGCAATGCATGCAGCATTGGTGCGGCCTGGTCCAGATTTAGTGATATGTGATGAAGGTCACCGAATAAAAAACAGTCATGCATCAATATCACAAGCTCTCAAAAACATTCGTAGTAAACGTCGAATTGTTTTAACTGGATATCCACTGCAAAACAACTTGTTAGAGTACTGGTGCATGGTGGACTTTGTTCGACCCAATTATCTTGGGACCAAGACAGAATTCTGTAATATGTTTGAGCGACCCATTCAAAATGGTCAGTGTATAGACAGCACCCCTCAGGACATTCGGCTCATGAGATACAGAGCCCATGTTCTCCATTCTCTTTTAGAAGGATTTGTTCAAAGGTGAGAAATGGTGTCTATTTGTTTTTTTTATTTGTATGATGATATTATTTGATAACATTTTATTTACCTTAAGTTTGTCCTTAAATGTGTTCATACTTATAAACATGCATATTCTAGTATTTTGTTGAACAATTCAATACAAGAAAGGCTCTGGTTGGCACTTAATGACAATATATTTTGGTATTAAATTCTAATTAGCATTTGACATGGTTCATAATTTTCATTCTGGAAAAACTTATCTTTCATATTTCAATTTGATGGAAAACTTCTTGTAGTAATGCTGGTAACTTTTTTGTGATGTTATGATTGTTTTCTCAAAGGCGGAGCCACTCCGTGTTGCAAGTTTCACTTCCACAGAAAGAGGAGTATGTCCTTCTGCTGCGAATGACTAAATTTCAGCGACAGTTGTATGACACATTCATGAATGAAGTTGTTCGCACAAAAGCTGTGCCAAATCCTCTTAAAGCTTTTGCTGTTTGCTGTAAGGTGAGGAATATGTGATATTTAATGTGTGATGAAGTAATACTTATCACTTCCATTTTTAAATAGTTCAAATGTTTTTATGGTTAGATCTGTTTTCTGTATGCTAGTGAATAAGGTTTTATATTGTATCATTATTTTTTTCTTGGCATAATGCTGCAGTCCACTTGCACATTAAGGATTTTCAATTATAACTTTTTTTTTGCATTTTGCTTGGAATTATGTGATATTGCTAATTATAAAATATCTCTGATTTTGATGTTATTATCTTCCTGCACATATTTTTTTTCAGTAGTGTTCTTTGTTTCCATGAACCAAGGTGTAAACTAAGACTTTTATTTTACAGATTTGGAACCATCCTGATGTGCTATATTACTTCCTAAAGAAGAAGAGTGGTGAGGATTGTGACTTGGATCTTGAAGATGCCCCAGAGGGGTCGGCAGCTGCTGCATCAGCAGCTACGGCCCCTAAAGGAAGAGGTAGGGGCAAGAAAGATCCTCATCATGGTCCTGGGAAGCCAGCTGCATCAGTGTACCCAACTACTCCAATTGACCCTCATTATCCATCACACAGTGCACCTGGGAACCATCATCTTCACCCATATTCTCACCATCATCCACACCATCATGAGAATTTGGCCCCCCCATCCCACCACCAACACCCTCCACCTCCTCACCATATGGGCGGAACAATGAATGGCCCCCACCACCACCAGCACCTCCAATCCCATCACAACCATCACTCTCATCATCAGCCTCCTCCGCCTCCTCCCATGTACTCCCAAAATGCATATAATCATTATGGTGACATGAATTCTTGCTACAATGCTGATCCCTATTGTCAGAATGGGAACCAAGGGACAGGCACATATGGGAATGGAGGGCAGTCAACTTATTCCCACACCCCATATGGAACCCAAGGTGGTTATGGGAGTGCTCCAGCTCCTGGACCGAATTCTTCCTCTGGGGGTTTCGGTCAATCCCCTTATCAGTGTCCAGATCCTTCTACAGCTAACCAAGGAGGCTATTACCCAAATTCTAGTGATCCGTCCCCGTATGCAGACGGAACGGCATCATATTATTCAAACGGTGGAGCCCCAAGTAGTACCCCCAACTCCTATTGTTCAAATAACAGTGGTCAGAGTCCATACTGGCAGCAGCAGAATTCAAATGGTGGCAGTGGAGGTGGTGGAAGCAGTACAGGAGCAGGAAGTGGAGCTTCCTCTGGATACGCAACACCTGGTGGCTATGGAGATCCGGGGGCTTCCCCATACTGCCACACACCAAGTGGGGGTCCCCCCTCGTACTACTCAAATCACAGCAATCAGTCGTACTGTACGGACATTAGTGAAATGCCTCCCGCATCGCAAATGTCAAACGATTCAGGTTACGTCGGTATGCCCGGGAATGCAAGTGCCAGTGGGGAGAGAATGTATGGTGATAGTGCAGGGGGGACAATGTCTAGTTACGATCAGAGTGGTGGCATGGATGTGACTGCAAGTGGGAACAGTGGGAACTACGGTGGGGGCATGGGTTCGACGGGGACACAAGGAGGGGGGCAGCAGCAGGGGTATGTGGCCAGTGGGCAGATGCAAAATGATCCATACGGCAGGCCTCCCGAAGCTTCATCTGAGACGGTCGACCATTATGGGAATAGTGCGAGGAGAATGGGTCCGCCTGGCCCAGGGCCTGGGGATAACAATCCTGGTAGTATGGGCCCTCCTTCAGTGGATCCAGCAGCACCCTCAACAACAACGTGTGACTCAGGAGATGGTGAGCAGCATGGAGTGGCACAGACTTCATGCGACAATTCTTCATCCCCCATGGGAGGATGTGAGCCTACTTCCAGTGTTCCAACGCCAGCTGCTGCAGATTCAGCAGTTCCCACTCCAGGGCCTCCTCCAACACCCACCACTGCTCCCCCCACCCCTTGTGAACCATCATCAACAGTGGCTTCTCCCAGAGCTGCTCCAGGAGGGGATCTTTCATCTTCACATGTAAGAGTTTTTTTAGCACTATATTCAATACAGCTGTGAATGAGCTGAACATTGTATGAATACTTCTGTTCGGAATACGGGAGATAAATTAATCACATGCATATGGGAGTCTGTGCCATTAAAATTAAGTAGTTCATATATTTTATTGAATTAAAATAATACACATGTTTAACATTCATTGATTCATTCTGACACTATTACATTTTTCTCCTTAAAGGATGAAGTTTTTGAAGGTATAACAGAGATCTAGAAACTAAATTCCATTTTGGCAAAATAAAATATATATGAATCTTTGGTCTTTGTCATTAAGTGTTTTGTTTCTGTAAAAACTCTAATGTTAATTTTATCCATTTGATGCATTTGTGTATTTTATATGTAAAAAAGAAGTTTTGCAAAGCGTCTGAGTAGAAATAAGGGGGGTATTAAGTAAGTCATTGTAAGCACTGGACTTCTATTGCCCTTGTGGAGTACGTGAGCAATTGCTAGTTATTAATCTATCTTATGGACAAGTTTCATTGTGCCAGTAAGGACGTTTGATTATACCCTATAAACCCAATTATAATGTGACCCCAAACTTGGAAAAACTGTGAAACTTGGGGGTAAAAACCATTTAATTTTCTTTTCTTAAGAAATAAAATTTTCTCCTAATTTATGATCCATGCAAGTCATACTAATTAGTGTTTTGCAAGTTTTGAAAACAATTTTTTTTTATTTTTAAGCCATAAGTGTAATTAAATAGGGATACTTTTATACATATTTCAATGACTTTTCTCCTGCTTCCTCATCTTCTGAAGTTGAAATGGAAATCTAGCCTTTCTAACACTTTCATCCCACAAAACATCATTGTTATTAACATCAATGCTGTTGGACATACAGAATTTTTTAAATCCATGCACAGTAATCTCAGTTGTAACTTTAACTCAGTCTCTTTGATACACTTAACCATATGGTGATGAAGGGTAATCTTCCAGTTAAGAAAGATTTTTGATGAGTCTCAGGTTAAATTTTCCCACTACCTTTTACTTACTCCCTTTTCAAATCTGCATACTTTCCCACCACCTATCATTCTATCCTAAATCCCTATCCTCTTCCAACCCCTATCTCACTTACCCAACATTCTACCTTCTATAACAGCCCTCAACAACCCATTGCCTCTGAATACCACTTCCATCCATCTTTCCTGCCTTTGTATTTCATATAGAAATCACCTCTCCTCCCCTACCATTCTTAACACTTCTTCATTAGTTTTCCTCTCTGTCCACTTCACCTTCTCCATTCTTCACCAAACCCACATCTCAAAACCCTCCAATCTATGCTTATCATATCCTTATGGACCACATTTTGGATCCATATAATTCTGCTCTTCACTAATCTTTTCTTCAAGCCTTTGCTTAAAATCATTCCTTTCATCAACTCCTTCCTTTTCTCAAATGCCTCTTTTGCTAATACAATTCTTCATCTAATATGCTGGTCACTATGTCCATTTTCCTCTATAATTCTGCCCAAATATGTACACTTTTCTACTTGTTCCAATTTTTGCCCTTCTAGTTAATATTTAGCCTAGTCTTCTTATTTCTTGAGATTCCCATTGCTTTCATTTTCTTGCTGTTAATTTTCATCCCAAACCTCACACATTGGTTCTTTAAAGTGTTCAAGGTCTGTAGTTCTTTGTCTTAATTACTAGCTAGAGCTTGGACATCAGCATATCTAACTAATTTAACGAGTTCCCCTCCAACTTTTATACCAGACTCTACCGTTTCCCATGCTTCTTTTACCATCTCCTCTGAGTACAAGTTAAAAAGCACAGGTCATACACCTGTCTTACTCCCCTGCCTAACAGTGACTATCCTGACTCCCCATCTGCCACCCTTACTTGTGCGGCTTGAGCCATATAAAGGTTTCCGATGAGAGGCCAATTTGTCAATCCACTCCAATTTTTTGCAACACTTCCATTGTTTAGGCCACCCTACCTCATCAAATGCTTTTTCAAAGTCTTTGCTAAAGCAGTTTAAAACATCCTGATTATGTCATATATACTTTTCGATCAATATCCTCATTACAGTTATCACATTATGAGTCCTTCTGCCTCTTCCAAAACCAAACTGATCTTCATCTAGGTATTCTTCCACCCTTCTCTCCAGTCTCTCACTGATTATTCTTATAACTACCTTCACTGCATGCAGGCTCAAATTAATTTTTCTATAGTCCTCACATTCTGCTGCTTTCTTTTTCTTTGCAATAGGAATTAACATTGACCTAACAGAAATCTTCTGACCAAATTCCCCCATTGTAAATTGATCTAATTAGCTCATACAACTTATTCCCTCCTACTTTTACTACGTCCTTAAGCAATTCTGCTGGTATATTATCTACACTCAGTGCCTTATGCCCCACAGGGCTCTTTTAATCTCCCTATCTAATATCTCTAGTCCTAAGCTATCTTATCTACTTCCCATTCTCTTTCTAAATCTAAGTTTAAGGGTCTGCTTTTCTTATTGTGAAGTTCCTCCATGTACTTCTTTCATCTTTCTCCAATATCTTCCTGTTCTATTTACTCTTAAGGCTATTACTTTCCAATATAGCAAGTCCATCTGTCTCTGCTTCTCTAACTTTTCCATGCACTCACACTGTTCTTTCCTCCAAGCCTCCTTCACCTTATTAGCTCTCACCTCAATTTATTATTTGCCTCATAGTATTTACGTCTCCTGTTTTTCATATTGATATTTTTTTCACTTTCCTATGCTCCACCATCTTTATAATCATCTCCTGTGTAACCCATGGCTTTTTAGTTCTCTTCCTATTACTTTCCCTGCAGCTCTTTTAATTCTGTTTTTCAGAACTTCCCATCTTTGATCTGTTGTCCTACTTTGGTTACTCTCGCTTAGAAGATTATCTACTGATTCCTTGTACTCTTTCCTCTTGGTTCCTGTCAATGCTTTTAGATTCCATTTCTCTAATCTTCTACTTTTTCTAATCCGCTTGAATTTTAAAAGACACTTCATCATAACCAAATTGTTGTCTGAGTCTGCATCAGCTCCCGGATAACTTCTGCTACTAAAAACACTTCCTAAATCTCTGTCTAACCAAGATGTAGTCTATCTGATATCTCTCTGAGTCACCCGTACCTGCATCTCCTTTGAATTTTGTACCATATATTTCTTACTACCAAACTCCTCCTACAAAACTCCACTAATTTATCCCTGCAGTCATTTCTTATCCCATAACAATGTTCATCTACTTCTTTCTCATCCCTTCCTTCTGAATATGTGAATTTCACCCGTTTGTGGTCTTGATAGCTGATGGACCCTCATTCCCCCTCCCCCATCAACCTGAACTTTTTGTTAATGTCTGTAGTTTGTTACATAAGATATCATGTTTTAATTATGACCCGTTGTATTCATGTTTAACTTTGATTATGCTGCCATAAATATTACACTCACATTGATGCAATTAATTATCAGTTCTCCACTCAACAGCAACATCCTGATAATGTCTCCTCACCTGGAAACTCAATGCCGGGTGGGGGATCTGATGGAAGCAATGGAGGGACTATGCGTGCACCACTGGGTGATACTGGGAGCACCGTTCCCTCCTCTACCAACACGGCATCATCTCCTGGGGATGGTCCTTCATCCAGTGTACCATCTCCCAAGACTGAGCCTTCTACTCCTGGTGCACCTGGTGCCAAAGTTACAGTCGCCAATGGTGCAGGCACCACAGTGGATCCTGTTAAAACAGAGGTGAAAACTGAGGGAATGATCCGGGCTCTTGGGATAAAAGATGAACCAAGCATTCCATACGATTGGGTAAGTGATACAATTTGCCTCGATTGAATTGTCTCATTGTGAGTTCAAGTTGTAATGAAAGCTTCTTTGTATTGTTACAGGCCACAGAATTACTCAAGGGTTATATTCCTGGCTCAATAGAAAATTCTGCCAAAATGCAAGTTTTCTTTTGTATTCTGGAGGAATCCATGGCCCTTGGGGATAGGATGCTTGTGTTTAGTCAGTCCCTTTTTACACTAAACCTTATAGAAGATTTCCTTCAACGCAGCAATTTGCCAGGAAAGCGAGAAAAGTGGGCTCGCAACTGGAACTACTACAGTGAGTGTTAAATGTTGACTTATGTGCATATTCATTTCATGCTAATTTTTGTAGTAATTTATTTGTATAATTCAGACAAGATATGTGTTCTCTGCCTCATACCCCTATACTGGCTTTCAGGGTTTTATATTGACCATTGGTGGACACTTAAGAATCTGGTCATTCTAGAATCCTAAACTGATTAGGCTGATCATAGAAGCAAAGAACACTCTAGCAAAGTTTCTGTGTTCAATCTGTTTTTATTTATTTCCTTTGTTTACCTTACTTTTTCCTGAATTTAACTTAATTTTTCTTCTATTTTTATTCTTATTGTATTCGTTTGAATTATTTAACTATTGCACTGTCCCTGATTATTGTCAGCACTCTACAAGAGTGCTTCCTTATTTATGACTTATCAAAACAGATTTTTTTCAACATATTTTTTACATCAAAGTCACAGTAATCATGATGTAATCATATTTTTAAATGCTACTCATAATTTTCTTAAGCTAGCATAGTTTCTCCATGGTATAGGAATAATTACTGTTTTGTAGTCTGACCAGGATGTATTTTATTATTTTATAAATACATAGTTTGTTTTTCTATTAAATAAGAATTTATTGACTAAAATCTCAGATAGAGGTACAATCAAAACACGACAATCAAGCCTTTCAATTAAATATTTGTGGTGCAAAAATATTATCAAATATTGCAACATCAAACTTCCACATGTCTCACATATTTTATCATTAAGACATGTTCATCTTTAACATAGAAAGAAAAAACTTTAATCCATTTGTGGTATTTCTTGCTTCACATTATTTTACATTTCATAGGATTAAATCGTTTTTTAATAAATTATTTATGATATTAATTTATTATAAATTATTTAAAATATTTAAATTATTATTAATTTTTATATTATAAAAATTATTATCCAAATTATTTAATTATATGTCACCTATGGGGAAGTGACAAGTTTTGATCATTCGTATTTTCTTTGCCAGGATTGGATGGAAGCACAACTGCTCTTGAGCGAGAGAAGCTAATAAATGAGTATAACTCAAATCCAAATATCCACCTGTTCCTGGTGTCCACTAGGGCTGGTTCCTTGGGCATTAATCTGGTGGGCGCCAATCGTGTTGTGGTTTTTGATGCATCTTGGAATCCATGTCATGACACTCAGGCTGTGTGCCGTGTATATAGGTATGCATATTGAGCTCTTATGGATTTGCTAGGTTTAAACTCATCATTTATTTTATATGTCATTGATTATGAAGGAAATATTTCCATTCTATTGTAGAGGATTTGTTTACTTTTTTAGACCTTTTGTTTCTTTCCGGTGAATTGAAACCTTATCTTATTTCCTTCAATTATTAAATACTTCAATTTTTTAAAATTTTTTGCCTAATTTTATTTCAGGTATGGCCAGAAGAAGCCGTGTTTTGTATATAGGTTAGTTATGGATAACTGTTTAGAGAAGAAAATATATGATCGTCAGATAAATAAGCAAGGAATGGCTGACAGAGTGGTTGATGAGCTTAATCCTGATGCTCACCTCTCCATTAAAGAGGTAAAGTTTATTAGTGTACTCTAAATTATAGGATAATTGGGCTAGAATATTAAACAAAAAGAGAGTGAGTTGCTTTTTTGTTAATCTTAGGGTATCCTGTTTTTATGCAGTTTGACATTCATGAGTGAGTTGAATTTAAAAGCTGAGATATAATTCAATACTCATCAATATGCGTGTACGTTATTGTTCTAAAAACTGTTTCCAAACTAGCTGATTGGGTTAGTGGAGTGGGAGTCTTGCTCACCTTCTAACCCAAAGGTTGTGGGTTCGAGTCCCTCCTAGGCCTTGGGTGTTGTGTTTGTCCAATAAGATTCCATGATTGGAAGAGGTGGTGAATGGCCATAGCCATCAGTACACCCTATAAACATTACTGTTACCATTTCAGAGTTATGATAGTTCCTGCAAAGTTTTTTCGACATTTCAATGTTGCATTGCCAGTTTTATCCTAAAATCATTCTTTTAATTTTGTAAATGTTTAACCTAGTCCTGGTATGTTAGAAATGAAATTTCTTTTTGAAATGTTCATAAAAATCAAATGTTGTAAGGCCAAGGGACCTCAGATCATAGGACATCTTATTAATAATAATAATTCATTTATTTGCCCAAAGACCATGACATTGGTAGAATACATGATATAAGGCACATCACTAACTCAACCCTACACACATATATTTATATATACATTCATACCTTTGCCCAAAGATCGTGATACATGAAATAAGGCACGTCGCTAAGTATATTGATTAAGTATATAGATATTCCTGAATGGAATAAAAGCAGTTAGATATCAAAAAAGTTTTCACTTTCTGCTTAAATAACAATGTACTTATGGACCCTTTAAGCTCCTTGGGTAGTTTATTATATAACTGTAGACCAAGATTTTTGAAACTCCATGCAGTCTCAAGAATCTTGGTACGAACAAAAGGGATGTGTAAATTTCCATGTTGCATAATATCACGACAATAAATATCTGAGTTCAAAATAAACTCATGAAAATTAGATTTTACATACAGTAAGGCAGTGAGTATGTATGTACATATAAACATGGAACAGATAGTATGCTATGATGCTTGAACAGTGGACGACAGGGAGTACGATAAGTCACACAAGCAATAATTCTAATAGCCCTCTTTTGAATTTTAAAAATGTTTAAAGCCCTAGGTGATGAACCCCACAATAGAATACCATTCAGGAGATGAGTCAGAAATTCCCCATGGTACAGTAATAAAAGAACTTTTAGCGAAACAATAGATCTGATGTATCTGATAAGAAAACAGATGGAGCTGAGTTTAGAGGCTAATAGGTTAATATGCAATTCCAAGGAGAAATGTGTGTCAAGTGAGACACCCAGGAATTTTGTATTGTCTACTTGAGGTATGACTTCCCCATCAAGATCAACTGTAAAAAGACTTATTCTTATTGATATTGGAAAATAAATCAGATGTGAGTTGAAAGCAGTTGTTGCTGCACCATTTCAACAGCTGCTGAGAGACAATATTTGCAGAGCATTGTAGAGTACTCAGATGAGATGAGCTGATAATGAAGTTCGTATCATCAGCATATAGTACCAGGTGAATATCAGCAGTAGGAGGAATAAAGTTGGGAAGGTCATTGATATATAGAAGAAACAAAATGGGGCCGAGCACTGAACCTTGAGAAACACCTTTGGTCAAGACTTTGAGGGGAGAGACAGCAATATCACCAAATAAGAGATACAAATTGGTTTCTGTTCCTGAGATACGATTCCAGCCAAGAGAGAGGTATTCCTCGTATTCCAAGAGAAAAAAAGCTTATTTAGAAGCATTTTATGATTAACATTGTCAAATGCTTTGGAGAAGTCATAAAACAACCCAACAGCTTCGATTTTATTATCCAAAGCATGTAAAATAGTGTTAATTACTTGAATGATAGCTGAGCTAGTGGATCTCTGCTTACGAAAGCCATGTTGATAAGATGACAGTAAACAGTTTGCCTCTAGGGTAGGCGAGAAGCTTTTTATAATAAACTAATTCAAAAATTTTTCCAAACTGATTGATTATAGATATTGGACAAAAGAATTAAAGTCTTGAAAAGAGCCAGTTTTCTTGTACAAAGGGAGCACCTTAGACACTGTAAGGGATTCAGGGAAGATTCCAATGCAATGGAATCGGTACCCACATTGGAAATAATGTTATCTAATATGGAAGACGAGTGGTCGGTCACACGAGTGGGCTCATTATTAAGGAATTTGAGATTATAGGTATTTAATAAGTAGAAAAAATCACACCGCTCTTTTCAGTCAGAAGACAAATCAACATTAAAATCACCAGTAATAAAAACTGGTTGATTGGCTTTGGAAATAAATATTCGTTCCAATAGGGAATCAAATTTGTCTAGAAAAAGCTGGAAACAACCCAGGGGTGGACTACACAATGCTAGTACAAAGAAAGGATGGTTGCCAATAATTAAATTAGTCAGAGAACATTCAAAATCTTGTTCGATCATCAAGTGTTTGTAGGGAATTTTTACAGTAGTAGTTTGAAGGCCCTCTTTCTTCAGAATCATTACCCCATCATTCTTGAGTCTGGATCTGCAGAAGGCATCCACTACCTGGTGTCCAGCAATTTTTCAATAGGGTAACTCTTTTTCACTAAGCCAGTCTTCACACAGACACACAGCACTTGGGTCCACCTCTGATAGTAAAATTTCAAGCTCTAGTAGCTTATTACGGAGGCATTGGACATTAGCATGAAAAATTGTTACTGTAGATGTGACAATATTAGGCACACTAATACCTCATTTTGTGTTTATATTAGCAAGTTCTAGTCATTTTTTAGGTTTCAATGTCCCAGATTGAAGTCGTGTAAGAGGCATGATTGGTACTGAACCACCAGGCAATGAGTCGTGATTCACAATATTAGCTCTTGCCTTTACAATAGGTGACTTGGCGATATTATCAATCTTTTCACCTGATGTCACAGCGTCTTATTTGGTGCAATTAACATCAGCGTGTTTTGCATCAAGGGGCCATAGGCTTGAAAAATTTTTCCACATAAACATTATCTGGCCAAGTCTTGCCGTCGAAAAGCTCTTTACATTGATTAAACGGAGCTCTAAGTTTAAATGAGCTGTAGGTTTCACCCGACCTTAAGAGGTCGCAGGAAAAGTCATTACCTGGGAATTTTTCAACTAAATACGAAACGATATCCTCCGATGTTGTTTCAGTATTCATGTCACCAACATACAAGGATATATGATGAGGAGCTCACGAGAATGTGAATGCACTATCTGGTTGCAACACCTCTTTTCGCTTCCTCTTATTTTTAGTATTAACTACTCGGAATCCATCACTATCAACTGCTTCGGGGACACATTTTCCAGACTGATCACAGTTCAGGGAGTTTTTTACTTCCCATGGAGGTTCTGAAATTGAATTCTTTTCCTTCTTGGTCGCCATAGGCCTCACAGCATTACGTCGATTATTTACATTGGTAACACTTGTCTGGGTGCCACTCTCCTGTTTACTTATCCCGGGAACAATGTCCTAAGAAGAAGATTTCTTCACTATTTCATTAACTGTCCCTGGCAAGCATGGACCCTTTTTCTCTTTGAAATCATTGATGTTACTTATCACAGAAACTCAATATCTGCCACCATTTTGGTAATACAAAATGTTTTTGCCCGACAGGTTGGCTTTTGCCCAACAGGTTGTTTTTGGTTGGTGTTTGGAAAGTGGGGCATGAGTTGGGCACAAAATCTCATTTGACAACTTTCCCTTTGTGATTCTTTCTTTAGCAAAATCTCAAACTCCTTCAGGTCATCTAACCACAGTTACCTCCTACCACCTAACAACAGATGAATAATTGTACATATCAAATAACCTTCAGACAGTTGCTAATATTCTGTAGTGGACTATTCCATCATAGAATTTTATACCTCATGACTAAATTTTTGGCCATATTTATACTTCAAATCAATTTTTTCTTACATTGTGTCTCTCTGCAAATACATAGTAAATTAGGAAAAGATTGTGTAAGCTAACTAATAATGTGACATCTACAGGGTGCGGCAAACTTAAATCGGGACAAATTTCAATTTGACTTTCCCACCATATAATATTTTCGACAGAGGTCACGATTGGCGTTCTTGAAAGCCATAGGTGTCTAGTCAACAGTCATAATCTCAAAATGGCCGATATGTTACATACAAGTGCGGAGTACAACTAACAAGCCACAATTATCAAAAGGCTTCGCGCTGGGCATTCGGCGACTGAAATCATTCGATTCTTTGGGTACCCCAATTGTTTACGATATTGTGAATAAGTACAATGCTTCTGAGAAGTCTTGGGAAGGTTCCACTAACCCGGCGAGAAAATCTCATTCGAGGGAACTCGTGTCATGAACGGCAGCAGTCGTGGAAAGAGCTCAGGTGCTGATTTCGGAGGACCCGGGGCAATCGTTGAGGAAATTGGCGTCAGTGTGGAGGGTCAGCGAGTGAACAACACGTCGAATTGCAGAGGAGGACTTACGTTATGGGCTGTTCACAATAAAGGTGCGACAGATGCTGTCCGAAGCTGCCAAAACAAAGCGGGTTGCTCACTGCAAACTGTTATTGAGTTCGTTGAAAAACGAAGTGGTCGGGCGAATCAGATTCTCTTCTGATGAAAAGATTTTCACTTTTGACGCAAAGGTCAACCGGAAAAATGATCGCTGGCTTGCCCACGACCGCGAGGACGTCCCGATTGTTGAACGTACAAAATTTCAGGTTAGCGTTCATGTCTTGGGTGTTGTGTCGAGTGAGGATGGTGTCATGCCGCCACATTTCTTTGAAAAAGGACAAACCATCAATAAAGAAGTGTATCTGCGTGTATTGAACGATGTAGTGAAACCGTGGATGGTAACTGTGGCCTCGGGAAGGCAATATGTCTTTCTGCAGGAGGGTGCAACACGAGGCATTTAGTCCAAAACTGGCTGTCAGATAACTTGGACATGTTCTGGACTAAGGAGTTTTGTCCCCCGAATAGCCCGGATTTGATCCCCCTTGATAATTATGTTTGGAGCGTAGTCGAAAGGGTTACTAATAAGACGAGACACCCTAATGTCGCACCTCTACCCAACGTTATCGAAGCAGCATTTAGAAATATGAACAGCGCTGTTTTAAAGAGAGCGGGCGAGCGCTTCAGGCCGAGGAGGCGGTCATTGCAGCTGAAGGAGGTCATATTGAGTAATTTTACTCTTGACTGGTGCCACAATTTCTATGTAAAAGAATTTCCTGTTTCATTTATATTTTGTGTGAATAAATATTTTTAAAAATTAATTTATCCGGATATAAGTGCCGAAACGACAATGCTGTGCATAGGTAAGAAAAAATAAAAAACTGATGCTTCAAGTGATTCAGAAAGTGAATTTGATGAAGATAATCCGTACGCTTCATCCGATAATGAAGACAGTATCGAGAATGTTGAGTGTTCCCGTTGCGGACAAACTTTTTCTGGTGACCAAGAAGGAGAAAAATGGGTTCGATGCACTAGATGCTTTAAATCTTAGAATCTACAGTGTTCCGAAGACGACGAAGGTCGAAAATTTAACAAGTAAGTGTGTGTCGTTTCTCAGTGTTTCTATA
>WURS02474421.1:10309213-10323466 GCA_011762765.2 Rhinocypha anisoptera
CACTTTAACGCCACTGACATAACCTTATTGGATATGTTATTTGTATTTGATAAATCTTTTAAATCATGAATGAAAGTAGTATCATCAGCATACAGTAATGACCTGCATGGGATATTTGAAGGTCTTTATCATTTATCATGATTATAAACAATAAGGGTAGAGACAGAGTCTTGAGGAATACCACGCTTAATTTTTAGGGGCAACGATTGATTTTTATTTACATATACACATTGGGAAAGATCAGAAATATAGGAATCAAAGAGCTGTAATTCCTTATTGTCAATGCCATAATGTTGCAATTTTTTAAGTAGGATAGGATGAGAGAGACAGTCAAAAGCCTTGCAAGGTCACAGGCAATCAGAGCAGTGGAGGTTTTCTTTTTAAAGGAGTTTACTATGACCCCGACAGCTTGTCTGACAGCAAAAGAGGTCGATCGACCCTTTCAAAAACCAAATTGTTATTGTGAAAATAGATTATTGCTTTCAAAGTGTTCATACACTTGGGATTCAATAACTGTCTCAAAAATTTTACTAAAAATTAGAATGATTGAAATGGGGCGGTAGCTAGAGGGAAGATTTCGATCTCCTTTTTTATAAATCGGAACAGTTTTTGAAATTTTTAGGACTTACGGGAAAATGCCAGATTAAAAGCAGGTATTGAATATTATAGAAAGTGGCACATCGATTATATTACTAAGATCCCAAATTACTTTGCTCGATATGCCATAAATATCAGAGCAGTTGGACATTTTTAAGTTCCTAATAACTTCCTTATCCCTCTTGGTGTAGTTAATCTCTTTTTGAAGGGGGGAGCTGTAACAGGAAGATAATGCACTAGTTGAATAGCAGTTGAGGAGCTGTGATCAAAATTGGATGCAAGCTCATTTACTGAGTTAATAAAATAACTATTTTAATCCTCAGTGACCTGAGGTTTGTATATACATGTACAAAACATTTTTGGATGTTGAGGGGTTAGCACAGCTTGAACTAATTGGTGGGTATATTGGTACTGTTGAGGAGACCAGTAATGCTGGCTGGGTGTAGATAGATGGGAAGGAAGGAAAGGAGACAATGTTGCTGTGGTAAACAGTGGTATAGTGATAAGTGATTGGAGATTGAATGGTTCATCACATACCTTCTCTTTAGAAACCTTTCTATCTCTTAATTTAATACTCACATGACAGGGGCTAGGGGAGGGTTAAGCGGGGATTAACTAGCTTATGATGACAGGCTGATATTATACTGGACAAACTGGTCATAGAATTGAATATAGGTAAAAGTGAGAAACATAAACTCTGCTCTATGAATAGAATCTGGCTTTGCCAATCACCTTAGTACATAGTATGCATTGTTTTAGCTATTTTAATGATGTCACTTTGTGTACATAGACTAATGGCTGAAAGGAGATTTTCTGGAACAATTTGAAATTGTGAAAACTGCCTTTAACTTAAATGATATTATGCTAGTCATTCATCAATGCATGGCCTATCCTAGCCTTTCCTTCTTATGCATTCTGAACTGTAATAAAAAAGAAAATACTTTCATTTCATACTAATTGCATTCATTTCATATCTTGGATGGAATAATAAGATAATGATTTTTTGTTTCACATTGAAAACACTACTCTCTCACTCCTAATTCCCCTATCTGGAAAAATATAGCTTGCAGAAATTGATGCTAATGATTTATGTAGTTAGTTCCCATGCTTATTCCACATTGAGCTAAATATCCAATAATTAAGCTCCTTTTCAACACATGTGGGACTAGAAGACATATGAAATGATTGATTTTATTTCACTGTAGTGTCAGTTTGTGTCCACTTTTTGACATCCTATCTATTCATTGTTCATTTTTATCAAAACTACATCATCCATCCATTCACTACACATTACATGAATAGATAGTGGGCCAAACTTCAGAATGTCACAATGAAAACACCAAACTATGGTTGCGTGAAATAGCATTTTCTTAAAGTTATATATTGTCAATCATCCCAAGATAGTTCATAAATGTGCCAGCTAGCAGTATTTCACTGATTTTGTGAAAATTATTTTGACTCTGGTTCCACATTCATTTACTCTATTTAATAAGAGTTTAAATAGCAATTGGAATTCTTTTTAATTGTCCTTGTCTAACTATACATGTAAAGGATTATCTAGATATGTACAACTTGATAATTCCTAAAATTTAATTACAGATGTCGTAATTCCTACAAATGCTCCAGATCGATCATCCATTGTTTTGAAAGCTGGCCAGCGTGTGATGGTTCTGAAAAGTCCTAAGGGAATATATATGCAACTGGAAAATGGGAAAATCATTGCCATCCGCTCTAACTTTAAAATGGGCCAGGTTGGTACCCTAATTATTCATTTTTTTATGAGTTTTTCATTTACTTCAAAGTGAAAATTCGAAGCAGGAGAGGGAAAAGGTTATTAATGGAGGTTTTTATTTCATGTTATAGGGTGGAAATGCTACAGGTGGTGCTGGAGTAGGTGGTGTCCAAGGTGTGAATGCAGTTAAAGGGCAGCCTACTGTGAATAGCACAGTGACTGGTACACCAAACAGTGCCCCAGGGGGCCCTGGAGTTACAGGAGGGTCAACTGATTCTAATAGCATTGCTTCTTCTGGAACAAATGTTGAAGTTCAGGATTCTGTTGGGAAAGTCAGACCAGAAGAAGTGAGAGAGAAGAGGGGAGGCATGGATGAAGTAAAGCCTATGGAAGATGTTGGAAGATTAGTACAGGATTCTGAAGCAATATCTAGTAGTGGAGAATGCAAAAAAGGTAATGGATTGGATTAGGCTTTTTTTGCTCCTTAGAACTCAGATTTCAATTTTACAATTAATTCAATTACATAAAATTTTATCAAGTAGTGATTATTATTAACCAGTTACCTACGCTGGATGCCAATTGATGTTGTGTTTGTATCTATGACTAATCATAAGGATTGAGTACATTAGGTGCATAAGACTAATCATTGGTATGTTTTTCTCCTGGCATTTTCCATATGTACAACTTGTTCTTTTAAAACCACTTTTTAGTTATCAGTACTTATTCTATCTGACATAATTTTACTGATGCCCTCCATTATCCATAAACTATTTTCTCATACCTTTATATCATCTTTCCCTTCACCAGTAAAAAAATACTGCAAGTATATTGTGTTATATTTACAAGGAATATTTTGTGTCATTACCCCCACCTAATTTTCTATTATTTATCAAGTTTTCACCAGGTGATGGTTGCTATATGAGTGAATATATGTATGACTTTAAGACTGTGTTCCTACTTTGACTGTATGAGCCTCAAAACACACTACTTCTTTTATTTTTGTTAAAAATACTCATTCTATCTCCCCTTTTGTGTGTCCATTATTCTTTAATAGCAGTGAGTGACCAAAATCCAGAGCTCCATATCTTGTGAATAGAGTTAGGTCAGAAGGGTGCATACACCTCTGCTGATTCCACAGTTCGAATGAATGTTCTTGGTGATACTGGGAACACATTTAACAAGCAATCAGAAGGTCTGGGTTCAAATCCCAGCAGAGGGCACATTTTTTTCTATTTGGAAATGGTGCATTATCATCCTTCTCTCTGCATATTGTGTTCATCCTTTGTTGTGTTACTATCCCTTACCTAATTTTTCATTACTTATATGTTATCAAGTGAATGGGAGTACAAGAAGAAAAAATAGAGTAACTTTGTACTGTGTATTGTACTAATTGTACAATCAATTGTTCTTTTTTTTTAAATTCATTTTAATGAAACATTTGAAAATTGTTGGGCAATTCTAATTGTTTTCTATTGTTACAAGATGTGATAATTCAAATTTTGGTTAATGTTATGAGTATTCCATTGAAATTTGGAGGTTTTGTTACTAAATCAGTTCATATAGAAGTGGAAATTTTACACACGTATATAACCTCAGGCAGCACAGGGAGAGAAACTGGGTCCCCTATCAAAAATTTGTTTTTCAATATGATATTGTTGAAATTTTTTAGAAAAATGTAAATTTTGGCTGCATCATGAAACCTGGAAAATTATTAATACAAAATGATACTAATCCTTCCTTTGGATACAGTTTTATTTTTGCCTATTTAAGAATTGTTTGCTAGTACCTTTGTACATAACACTTCAGTTATTATACAAACACATAACAATTATTTTTTTTTTCAGAAATTATACCATCCAATGTTAACATGGGGCCTAAAATTAGCAGTGTACCACCACTGCAGAATTCTTCTGGAAATGTGTCACCAACACATTTGAAAAACCATGGAGGAGGAGGGCATGTTGTTCCAGGCCAGATGAAGACATTCAGTGCAGGTACTCAAAGTAGTGAGAAGCCTCAGCCACAATTACCACCACCACAAATGCAGCAACAAATGCAGCAAATGCAGCAACAACAACAACAGCAGCAACAGCAGCAGCAACAACAACAACAACAACAGCAGCAACAACAACAGCAGCAAATTCAGCATCAGCAGCAACACTTGCATCAACCACAAATTCCAAACCAGCAACAGATAAGTAATCCACAGCAGATGGGCAACCAGCCACAAATGAATTCTCAACAGCAGATGGGTAACCAGCAACAGATTAATAACCAACAGCAGATCACAGGTCAACAGCAGATAACAAGCCAACAGCAAATAGCAAGCCAACAGCAGATTAATAGCCAGCAGCAAATTACCAACCAACAACAGATTGCTAGCCAGCAGCAGATTGCCAGCCAGCAACAGATTACCAATCAACAGCAAATTAACAATCAACAGCAAATAAGCAGTCAGCAGCAAATTTCCAATCAACAGCAAATGGCTAGCATGCAACGGCAACAGCATCAAATGAGTAGTCAACAATCACAAATGGCTAACCAGCCACAAATTAATCAGGAATCTACATCATCATCATCTTCCTCTTCATGGGGACAAGTGAGTGTTCCACAAGCAGTTCCCCCTGACTCAACAAGAGCAAGTTCCGGCAGTGCTGAGCCATCACCAATTGCAAAATCACCTGCTTCGGCACCTACACCTACACCTCCAACATCAGTTGCACCCCCCACTGTTCCATCCCAAAGTAGCCAGCCCCCACTATCAACTAAGCCATATTATCATCCACAAATGAGTCGGGAAAATGCTCCCAGTGTTCCAGCCTCATCACAGTCCCAACCAACTCCATCACATCCTCCTACTCCCACAACCACCAGTAGCAGTATGTCTGTTGATGGTAGCACTGGGTACTATGGAACAGACAGTCAGATGATGTTGAGTACCCCTTCATCACTCTATACCAGTTCGAGGCAACAGCAACATCAGCCTAGTAGTTACTCTAAGCAAGATTTTGTTCCTCCAGACTATCACCATAGTCAAAGCCAGCAACATCCAATGGCAGGATCTCATTTGCATCCTTCTGGAATTAAGACAGATATGCTAGGTCCATATGGAAAGGAAACCATGCCTCCTAGTGGAGAAATGGGGCTTAGTATGGGATACATGTATGGCACACCTGGGACTGTGGATAGTATGAGTGGTCTTCCAGTGCCCACTAGTATGGATCCAAAAGGAAGTTTATATCCTTTAAGTACCTCAGGAGGATCAATGCATTTACCTAAGCCCTCTGATCTCAAACCTAGCAGGGGATACAGTCCACTAAGTTCAGTTGAATCTAAAATACATCCTTATGGGAAATTAGAGCCACCATCTCAACAGCAGCACATTCCACCAGCAAGCAGTGGGTCCATGTCTCTAGGGTTAGACCCAACAACACCTATAGTTTCAGATGCAAGTGTAATGGGTACAAACAAAAGTTCTAGTTCAAAATTACATAGTGGATATGGTTCATTGACTGGGAGTGGAAGTAGTAGTAGTAGTGGGAGCAGTAAACATCACCATTCAAAGCGAAGTAGTGGACATCAGCACCATCATCATCATCATTCCCAACAACAACACCAACATACCAAAATGGATCATTATGACTATGATGACACACCAAAGGCAGTGGGAAGCTATGCCTCCACCAGTACTACTCATTCCCAAATAGTTAGTAAGGACATAAATTCAAAATCTAGTAACTACTATGGTAACACTACAGATCAGAGTTCACACCATACCAGCAGCAGTGGAAGTCACCTTCCACAACATATAAGCCATCATCACCCTACATCATCTTCGTCATCATCATCTTCATCCTCATCCAAACACTCAAGTATCCCCACTCCTATAATACCTCCAGTAGTTGAAGAACCAAAACCAGCCCCTATCCCAGATGTGTATGGGTCTTATGGACAGTATCAAAGTACTGGCTATTACGGAGCAAGTTCAGCAGGTGCTCAACAGGCTTCATCTCAGTTTGGTGTGCCAACATCTGTAGCTACAAGTGTAGGTTCCTCTCCAAGCTATTATGGATATGAAAGAAGTCAGCAGTCATCTAGAAAGGAATCAAAAGAGTCCGCCAGTGCAGACAGGAGAGCTGCAGATGCCGCTGCAGCAGCGGCTGCTGCTGCGTCAGCTGCAGCTGCTGCAGCTGCATCCACAACTGGGGGTCTTGGGGCTTATGGAGCAAGTCTGGCTCCTCCCCAGTCATCTTATCCAAATCTGGATCCCGCTGCTGGCATGATGAATTATTCTGCATGCCAATATGCTCTTCCAACGGCTACTGCATCAAGTGCTAGTTATGGGGCAGCATTGAGAGCTGCTGCTGCATCATCTTATCCACCTTCAGCTGCCGCTGCATATTCATCACCATACAATAATGTTCAACCATATGACACAGCTGCAGACTATGGTAGAGCTGCTGCAGCAGCTGCTGCATCTGGTATGTACAGTGCTTTCCACAGGCCTGAACCTCATTTTGCTTCCCCATCTGACTTGGGATCATTCCTACCATCACTTGGCCCTCCTCCTCCTCCTGCTGCATCTTCATTTGCCCTGTCTTCTGCGAGGTCTCCTCATTCAAGTGGAGCAGGGTCTGCAGCTTCACAACCATCATCAGCTTCAGTTCCCCCAGTGCCAGCAGTCCCACCTCCACCACCTCCGCCCAATTACTACGGACAAAATGTTTATGGATATGGGCGGACAGGATATGGAGCCACAGATGCTTATGCCAGCTCATATGCTGCATCAGCAGCCTCCTTTAATCCTTTTCTCATGCATCCTTCACTTTCCCAAGGCCATCATCCATATGGTCTAAGTCCAGCATCATCATCTGCCTCCTCGTCATGTCCTCCTGGTCCTGGGCAGCCCCAGTAGCAGGTACCATGGCTAGCATCATTATTTTATTGATGATGATGTATGTGCATTTGTTGACACAACAGTTTAAATGCAGCAGTTGCTCGTTTTTTGAGCAAAAGTCTCTGTGGGGCAGTTAAAGTGTTACAGATTGATAAGACTGGGAAGAACAGCAGTGCTAACGTAAAACTGTTTTAAATGTTACCCTTCTGTTACTTGACAACCCATGACATGGTAACCAAGTGCAATCTCTTTCTTAATTGAATCCCTTGCATAAGTGTACATTTTTGTTCCTTTTTGTTATCTTAATCAACTTGTTGCCACCGTGAGTGACATGTTCTTGTATAGAATGCAGAGTCCTCAGAACTGCATAAAGTTAAAAGAGTGAAATAGGAAATATGTTCCACAAAACTTTCCTCGGAAAAAGGGAAAAAAACTGATGTAGACATTCCTGTACATCCGTTAGTCATGTTAAGGTTCAAGTAGTTGTTTCACATTCATGTAAAGGCTTGCAGTAATTTCTGTGTGACAGATATTTTTGTTCAACAGAATTGTTTAGTTATGTGTGATGCATAAAATTTTTGTTGACTGCTTTTGTGTTGAATGAAATGATGATGGGACTATATCCTTTTTTAAAATATAAATATATACATAGAGCAATGGAGGATATGAATCTTTGTGTGATTGAGTGAGTGCTTGAATTGTGTGCCCACTGTTGTAAATGATTGAGCATAGGTGTGTATGGATATATGTTTGTCAGAAAGTAGTGGGGGCTCAATAAATAGAAAGGGATGTTATGTATGGACAGGAGAATTCCGGAGTCCCTCGGCTAAGTACATGTGTCCCTCCAACAAATGAAATTATTCTCTTCCACTTGGATCTGTAAGTTTGATCTCGGCTGATGATATTGCTGTTTAGGTTGTGCCTGCCAGCTGTTTTCTTTACCCTGTGTGAGAGGCATTGAGTAATAGTGTGAGATAGAAAAAGGAGAAGAAAGCATGTGTAAAGAAATAGGAGTGCATAAGATGAAATCATTGTTAATTGATGTGGTGGAGGATGTTAGTCGTTTGCATCCATTGTCATCCCTTCCACCCCTCGGCAGCAACCCATCCCAACTCAGGACTTGACACATATGTAAGATAAAATAATTTAGTTAGTCATCCACCTATGACAATTTCCTTAATATCTTCTTCCATTATCCTTGACAGTATGAAAGTCACCTTGCTGCCGTCCCGATTAACTGCCTCCTTCCCCTCCTTATCCTTCCCCCTCCTTTCTTTATAATTCCCTATCAACTTTATATATTTTAAATCAAAGTGGTGATCCAGTGATAATGTTATTCATGAAATAGACTCATGACTTGAATGGTGATCTTTTCATTTTGTGAGTATGTAACACATTTTAATTTCATATTTATAAAATATTCATCAGCATAGGGATAAGAAAAATACATTTCATTAAATTACCAACAATAGTATTAGATTATTTGGTGGCATGAAATGCTGCTATTATCATACATGACAGCAATTATCATGTATACATTTCATAAAATGTAATGAACTCTTTAGACACTATCACTTAACCTGTTTTTCATTTGAGGGGTAGTTGTCTATTTGTCAGTCATCCGTTCAGCCTTCATCCCGTTTTGTGGCGGGCAAAACATTCTCTCTGAGTATTCCACCTCTACCATGATTCCAAATCCAGATGCACACAAATTTTGTAAGAGTTAATATCTACGGAGGGAAATAACTTAGTTATTTTTTCTCAATGTTTGATTTAATATTGAATAAAATTGAGCATGACATGTTCTTTTAATTCTAAGCTTTAATTATGTTATATTTTGTTTGTTTTCATTGGTCTGCTGGCACCAGTCCTGCTTAACTTTGATAATGTTCCTCTGCTTCTGTATTTGGATGTCATTACTGAACCTTATTTTGATTAGTAGTATTTCTTTTCTTGCTATGTATTATAAAGTTTATAAAATATTTTTTAATTGCTTTGATAACCCAATGTGTCTTTACTAATATTGGTTTAAACAGTTTCTTTAAGTTACAACAGCAGTGGTTGTGAAATTTTTCTACTTTTATGACATTCTCATACAGTTGCAGATTCTTTAAATTTGCATATAGTGTCAGACCTATTTGTTGCCTGTTAAAATAAGTGGGTGACTGCCAATGGGAAATGTTAGGCTATTTCTAGTGGCATTGTAGAAATTGTGCATAAGATGGTGGAAACCAAAGACAGTTTCTTCCTAATTCAGGGAATTTTTCTGATGTCTCTACATTATCATCCTGGTGTATGGCTTCAACGGCTGAAGATATCTTCAGAACATGAGCTGTGCATTTCTTTTTGTAAATTTATTGAAGTACTCTATTTACTCCGCACATTACTGCTGGAAGAGAAGTGTCTGTTTGAAATGTTGGTGCATTTTTAGTTTTTATTTAATTCCTGAAAGTTAATCGATGTAGACAGTATACATAAGCATATATTTATTTTCATATTTCACATCTGAACTTTATTTCTTGATACCGTAACCATATGAACATTTGGATTAATTTTCAGTACATGTGGAGTATTAGATGTGAAAGATGTAATGTGTCTATTGATGTAAATAAAAGTATTAAGAATGATTATGAGGTGTTGCTTTTTTTTTACACATATGTTGATTATCAAAACTTATTTCTTCACAATGTAAGACCTGTTTCTAATGTACATGTATAAACATTATCCCTTAGTGTATGTAATTTAATTGCGTTTTCAATTGTAGAAAATTTTCCTTTTATTATCCCCATAATACTATTTACATTATTTTATAATGACATAAACATCTCTGATTTTTGTATTGCATTTTTATGCATGTCCATGAATAAAAAATATATGTACCTTGATTTCTGTTGTTGAATAAAGACTCAATCAGGTTCAAGGAGGACTAACATGTTCACTAATCTCAATCCAACTTTTGAATCTATTTAGCAAGTAAATTGATGGTTAAAAAAACTAAAAGTTGTCATTTTCTAATGAAATCATTGTCATTCCATGCTTATACTGGGTAGAGAAGAAAACATTCTTTCTTATTGACTCTAGGGACATGAAATTGGAAGAACCATTTTTTGAAAGTTCTTGTATCATGAAAATATATCACTTTCATTGAATTTGTTATAATAATACTTTATTTTCTGAATGAATAAATTTATATTTTAATTAGATGTAAGGAATATCTAGGTGTGTACTGAAAACTGTAAAAATGTATCAATTCAACCCCATAATTTGCAGTTTTCACTTCTCCTGTAAAATATTGTATATTTATGGCTCTCCCAAAATTTTTAATGCCTTGAGCAAGAAATAAATGAGGTTTTCTTATTTCTGACTATAGTAGCATTGTAGATAAATAGTTTTCCGGTAAACAAAAATTTCACCACCAAGTGCTTTGTGTAGAGCTACTCCTTAGTTTATTTTTCAATATGAAAATTTATTTTTTATTAATTTAAGGTGCTGTTGATTGAAATAATGGAACAAAGGAACCAAGTTTTATGTGATGCGGCCATGGGTAAGGAAAACGATTTTATCAAAAAATGTTTTCTATGATTAATGAGTGCACAGTAGAAAATTCTTGCTATGTATTTGACTATGTTTTTCTTCAGTTCAGCCACTTTTATAATTGTTAGCATCATGCTTTATTTTTATGTACAGATTTCCAGGGTTAAACAATCTGAAACTGGTGTGGAATGAATATATTTATTATTATAATTACCATTCCTCTGTAGTTCATTTTGCGCAACCACTTGAAGGTTTCCTAAGTAGACATACAACATATTTCATTGTCACTATTACTCTTATAGTTCATATTTCCATTACTTATAATATTACTCTTTTTTTTGGTGACTTTAGTCTGGCTTTCTCTGTTATAGAATAAGCAACTAGAACTTCCTATGAATATGCAGAAATGTATACACATGTATAAATATTTTTATGAACCATTTCTTGGGTTCTAATTAAACTTTATTTGCCATAGGTACTGCATCATTCAATCAGAGAATTTTTTCATTTATTTCATATAGCTTTCTATCCCTTTTGCCAATGATTCTACTAATTTAGTAACAGAATTGACATGTTAAAATTTTTCTTGCATTTGTAATTTAAATGTTAGAAAAAATACCCAGTGCTTGGTCATCTGCATGAACATCATTAGAAAAAATAGCAAGGTCCTATCTCCTTTACTTCACATAGAATTATTTCATTTATGTTTCTTAAACCATAGTTAAGAATTTGTCCTAATGGCTCAGTGAGGACTATATACCTATCCTATGCATTTTGTAAGATCCTTGGATGTGTTCTGTCTTGATTTTACACATTTTTATTCATTGTTAATAATACATCCTTTTCTTGATGATTGTTCTTCATTTAGTGACATTGAGAAGTTTCCTCATTGGTGAATATATGACATATTAATTATTTTGCTAATGCTATTAAAATTTTTGCTAGATTAAATTTTATTAATCATTTATTTTATAATTGGGGTAAAAAATTTTAAAAAAGGGTGGTAAACTTTTATGTTGCACGTTTTTAGATGGTATTATTTAGGATATGTATATTATATAGTGCACAGAACCACATCAGTGAGTGAAGGACAACTGCAAATGTTTTCCAAGATAGTAATGAGGAAATTCTTATTGAAACAAAGATAAGACTAATGAATGGAAAGAATATTTGGAAATACTTTTTGATAGAAAAAAAATTCAACTTACTGATGATGAAAAAGGATACTCCATACTTGTGGCAGAATTTGAATGGAACTTTTAAGAATGGTGGAAAGCAGATGTCTAGTCTGTAAACCTGATATGTATACGATAGGAGAAATGACAAAGGACTTTAAGAGAAACATTGACATCCCTGTACCCTAAAATGAAAGGGTATACAATGGTATTTCCATACAGTTAGCAATACAAGCACAGAATCAAAGATTCTGACAATAATAAAATACCAAAGAGTGGAGGGAAAAGCAAAAGAGTAAATAACTAAGGAACAGTTTAATTGAGAAGAGGCACTTAAACTCATCTTGGAGAAGTGACCAACAATGTCTCATGGCATTGTGTACCTGGAGAAAGCTTTAGACAGTAGTAGTAGTATTTTTGTTACCCGGCGGGCACGCTACCCACCAGGATAACCCGGTCTGCAAGATTTAGACATGGTCTACAACGTCATACTATAAATTCTAATAGATATTGGATTGTACTACCATGACATATGATTGTTACAAAGTGTTCAGAGAGCAGATAAAAGTGATATGATTCAGAAAAAATGGAGGATAAGGTAGAGATTCTAAAGGTCACTGTTTATCTACAAATTTTTCATCAAGAAGGCAATTAACAAAATAAAGATGAGATAAAAGGAGTGTAATGATACTAGGATAAATGATTAGCATGCAGAGGTTCGCAGGCGCCATAGCCATACTGGGAATGACAGCATAGAAGGAAGAAGGTCTAGCAAAGACATTAGACTATGAGAAAAAGAATAAGAAAATAGAGCTTAAGTATGAGTAAGAACGAAACTAAGCAATAGTCTCCAGTTGGAGTGAGGATGATGAAGGATAATCTACTGATTAAGGTAGGTTTTTATGAGTCTTATGTTCAATTTCACCACTACCTCTTACTCCCTTTTCAAATCTGCATACTTCCCACCAACTATCATTCTATCCAAAATCCCTATTCTCTTCCAACCCCTTTCTCATTTACCCAACATTCTACCTTCTATACTAGCCCTCAACAACCCATTGCCTCTGAATACCACTTCCATCCTCCTTTCCTGCCTTTGTATTTCACACAGAAATCACCTCTCCTCCCTTACCATTCTTAACACTTCTTCGTTAGTTTTCTTCTCTGTCCACTTCACCTTCTCCATCCTTCACCAAACCCACATCTCAAAAGCCTCCAATCTATGCTTAGCATTCTTCCTCATGGACCAGGTTTTGGATCCATATAATGCTATCAGGTCCATATCAGAGTTTCCACTACTTTTTTCTTCAAGTCTTTGCTTAAGGTTATGTGAGGATAATGACTGCCAAATAAAAATAGGAATTGGCACGACTGATTGTAAGCCCAAAGAAGAGATTTTCTACTTAGGAAATAAAAATATGACTGATGAGTGTCCACTAATAACTATTATGAGGTAATCTACTAGTTATTCCTTTTAGTGCCAGTAGGTCTATTTATTGGCCCAATTTTCTTTAAATAAATATTTTCTTAAATTGTTTTAGAGTAGAAAATATAAATAAAACATTTTACTATCCCTGTAAGTGTTCGGGGTGTAAATTTAAAAAATGATATTAAAAATTGATATTAGTATATTTTATGTATATTTAAATGTGTAAATCAAATTCCACAGCCCTGGCATTTTTTATATATACTAGGTAATAGAGGCTCGCACTAATAATAATAATTTTTATTAGTTCCAGGACATGGTAATTCATGTAAGGAACAGGTCATAGAAATACAAAGATACATGGGGTTACAAAAGGTAGAAATATAAGAAATACATGGGGTAACAAAAACACAAATGATACATGGGGAAAAAATAAATAATAGAAGTCACATTATCAGGACTGAGACATAAATTCAACAGTTGAGTAGTTTGTGTTATTTACAAGGTGTTGATAGAGTTTGCGCTTAAATAGTGAGAAATTGGATATTTCCTTGAGGTTCCTAGGTAGGTAGTTCAAGAATTTCACCCCAGCATAAATAGGATTTTTACTAAAGAGGTTCAGATTATGAGGCACAATCCTTATATACATATACATAGGCAGGGTAAGGTAAGAATAATTAGTGCTTTGAAATATGACCTACAACTGTTTCTCCCGGTTATATTGCCTAGTATCCTTATGGCCCATTTTTGTAGTATAAAGAGCCTAAGGGCATGGCATGAATGACCCAAAACCACAATTCCAAACATTATTCTACTATGAAATGGTTTCAGCCTTAACTTGGTGGAATTTTTCCATCGTAGAAGATTGGGAAATAATTTCACAGCAATTCCA
>WURS02474421.1:10348001-10358981 GCA_011762765.2 Rhinocypha anisoptera
CTCTTCCGATCTGGTGCGCCACTCGATGGTGGCGGCGCGGTACGGTTTCCGAGACGATTCGCTGCCACCCCCCCCCCCCTCCCCCCCCCCCCCCCTCCCCCTCTCCCCCCCTCCCCCCCATCGCCATTTTCAGGCGCCCCTATGCGACGGACAGCCAATGGCATACACACGCTCATAAGTTAAATGCAAACAAAATGCATTTGGGTCGTAGCGATAATCATAATATCGTAATAATAATTTATAATAATTTAAAAAAAGGAGATGAAATTAACTAAGAAAGAAATACAGGTGAAAAAAACAGAAGTACTCCCACCAATATACATGCATACAATTATGGTCGAAAGTTAATTATGCAAAATTGGCCAATGAAAACAATGATTAAAGCAGCCTAACGAAATCACACGGTATAGTAGGGACGCGATACATCCGGCAACCTGGGAAACGGATCTCGGGAAGAGGGGGTGATGGTCGAATTTCGGCAGGAGGTAGAAGAAAACGCCACACTTCTACCTCCGGCCGAAAATACACAAAGAGGGTGTCCCTGGAGGGCCCATCATTTCACACCGCGAATCCCCAACAGAACGCGTATCAGCATATGTGGACTCCCACTTGCAACCGCTAGACAAACAGCTTCACTCATTCATAAAGGACTCCTACCACTTCCTATAAAAACTCCACGCCATTAAAATTCCCCCAGAAAATAACATCATATTGGCCACGGTCGACGCGCGATCACTACACACCTCAATCCCACCTGAAAAAGGTATGGACTCCCTGTCTCAATCCCTATCGACCCGAAGTCACCCGCAAAACCCATCAACGGACTTCCTTCTTAAACTAGCAAATTTTGTCCTCCAGCGAAACGCCTTCAGCTACAACAAGAACTACTTCCTACAAACCAAAGGAACTGCAATGGGATCCAAAATGGGCCCCTCCCACGCCAAACTCTTCATGGAAAAGCTCGAGAGAGAATTCCTTGCCAACCAGACCTCAAAACCGGAAATTTGGCTGAGGTACATTGTTGACATCTTTTTTATATGGACCCACGGCGAGGAATCTCTGACAGCTTTCCTAAATGCCCTTAACTCCTTCTCCTCAATCCGCTTTACTTCCACCACTTCCTCATCCAAAATCACCTTCCTAGACATAGACATACACTTAAAAGACAGAAATACATTCGAAACGTCAGTCCACATTAAACCCTCCAACAAACAATTATATTTACTTTACAACATTTGCCACCCTTCCCACACCAAAAAATCAATTCCCTTTTCACTCTCCATAAGAGGCCACCGCATTTGTAACACACAAGAAAACTTACCGACTACTTAGAAAAACTACACTACTCCCTCAGCTAGAGGTCATCCCACAAACACTTTTAGAAAAACGCATACTGCCTCCTTCCACCCACTTCAACCCAAAAAAAAGAAAAAACAGACAAAAAACAGACTACAACCTTAGTTTACACACCACATTCTTTACCGGAATACAAAAAATAAAAACAATCATCAAAGAACAGCTCCCCATCTTCCAATCTAACCAATCCACTTCAAGTCTATTACCCAAGCCCCCCTCTGTGCAGTACAGACGCCCACACAATCTAGCAGACATTAAAATCACAATGCACCGCCCGAGAAAACACCACCACGCACACAACCCTGCCACAAACCAAGATGTTAGACACGTCCGATCTTCAATCCTACTATCACCACCTTTCACAGCCCAAACACTCCCATTCCTTATACCATTCTGACTTCCGGAACCTGAACACCCCAAATGTAGTGTATCTCCTCAAATGTAAACACTGTCCGGCATTTTACATAGGAGAATGTACTTACACCCCTGAACATACGAATCAACAACCACCGTTATTCATGCAGAGACTCCTCACCCCACTCCCAATCCCAGTCCACGCCATTAAACACAAGCTAAGGTTTTATGATATCTATGGTAATATGATATAATGTTAGACATTAAGATTCCTATTAATATTTTCAATATCTCTTTCATTTGGTGTAATCTATCTTTCTATTAATTAAAATTATTCTGACAAAGTTATAAAGAAATTATTGTTTGTTTTTCATTCTTTGTTTGTTTAATCTTTCGGTTGTAAGCTGGTTTAACTAAACAGTTCGAAATTAAATTGTTCAAGAACACAACGCGGAAGTGGATAAATAAGAAACAGTAAAATGCGGAATACATAAATTGGAAACTAGTTGAACCTTTTTCAAATCCATATCAAAATAAGTCAACGAAATTTTATATTTTTGTCCTTTAATAGTTGTTCAAGGATTTTTATTTGAGAACAATTCCCGAATAGAAACCCATTTAGGCGACTATATTGAAATTCCCGCCGTAAAGACATTATTTCTGAGATTTACATTAAGAGGCATCTGTGACTATCTACATCTTCAACTTATCACTTCAAGATACTTCATGAATACACATAGTGGAAATTTACAGCACCAAAATAGTTATTTCATAGAATTCGGGGAGAGGCTGTAAATCATCCACTTATCCACCATCAAGAGACCAATACCATGATCAGCCTGGATGATTTTTCCGGAAGAGGAATTTGATTTCCGAGCTTCTACGAGCCAGCTTTAGCAAAAAAAATTAACTATTTCATCACGTGCTCAAGTCATCTTATTTCTACTTTAGTACCTTTTATAAACAGGAAGATGGCGTATCGATGAGGTGCCCATTATGTTCAGCGTCTGAACATTTCTGCATGTAAGAATTTCTATAGAAAGTGGTAAAAATATGCCTCTGCTCCCTAACTATGAGTATGACACTATCGTCTTGTGGCAAAATGGCCTCCAAGCCATTAACCTATTTCCCTTCCAAGTGAACGAACGACATCCAAACATTAAAGTTATTAATCAGGAGCGCTCATTCTTAGATGTCCTAATCCAACGCAATGAAGATTAGATTAATTACTTTTTCACGGCTTCTCCCAAAACTCTATCGACACGGACTACCTGAAGGGTAGAAGCCGCTCACATCAGTTATCACTTTTTCTTAAAAGAGAGGAAAAACAGTTTCGGAAAAGACCAACTTCGGAAGTCCTTGTGATAGGGCTAATACAAAGACAAACACATTCGTTTGGCCAAGAATAGGAGCTTCAGCATCGGGGGAAAGGGATATGCGAGAAGAAGCTACCATCAACCATTCATCCATCCTATCCACATCACTAAGAATACCCAGGATTATCGGAAAGTTCAACATCGAGACTATCCGCAAACCACCGATAAATCTAAAAGACAACTTGGGAACACTGACTTTGGAATAAGGACAGCAGGCATTTTTTTTTCATTCTCACCAAGTCAATGATATCACAAAAACTAAGAAGCTGGCCGTAAATTATAAACCAGACTCAAATTACACTGGAGAAGCATCGCACTAGCGGAGCCGTAAACAGCAACCGATATGTGCCTTTGCCTCAAAACGGCTTATTACAGATGACGGCAATATTTAATTAGCTTTTACTTTGTGACCCGCTTATCCTTTTCCCCTATTTTGACGAATTCCCAGTATTATGTTTATTTTTAGTTATACACTCTTGTGTCTCGACTTTTATGTTTGTCTCATTTCAAAATTATATTATTTGAAAGTGTCCTCTGCATGCTGACTGTAGCTGTTTACCAGTCTTTCCAAATATTTTTCTCTCAATTCGGTAGCTCTCACCGCTATTGCCTTTATTTTTGTGACCCTGCATATGTCTTCATTTTGCGTACTTTCTTTTACTTGGTGCATTTTCTTTCTCTGATCTCACTTTTTACACCATGATGTTTTTACATACTGCTGTCCATGATGGAGTAGTGTATAAAATCACTGTTAATTTTACAGGCTTCGTAAATTATATTTTTGATCACTGGTGGTGTTCCACTATTTTTTCATATCATGCTCGAATCAAGAAATGTCCCATTTGCCTTTTGCGGATTCTATTTAACAAGATCTCTCATCGTTATACGCTTATGTGTCACGAACCCTGGCTATTCTGCACTGTCAGACCATGGATTTATATTTATTGGCCTATTTAAACGTAAGAAGAGACATTCCAGAGCCTAGAATTTAAGAACTACTGTTTTCTTATTTCCATTTAATTATTAATAGTTTACTCTTGCATATTAGTTTTTTGTTGCATTACATGGAAACCTGTAATGGCTGTGGAATCATGAAGTGAAGGGTAGCTGCTGCTGCTAATTACATTCCTTGTTGAATGGTATTGTCACTGCAGGACCGAAGATATTGCTGCCATCAAGGACCATTGTCAGTTGTTGAGCTCATCGGCAGAGATCCATAATTTATCAGGGCGGGCTCCTAGCATCCTATTTCCCCTATTGGTCGTTTCACACCCTCTTTCAATGGCCGAGAGAGGTGGCCATGCCGTGCGGGTCGCATGCCATTAAAGGATGTACATGCGTCGCACATGTAGCGGTCCTCTCGGGCACAAGACTATGGCAGTCCGAAGGTGCAAGAATAGAACGGACACTGGTCACGCCCATGCGCACACACGGACGTTACAGCCTGTCTCATTCCCTCCTCCCAAGCTGTGAGCGTACGTTGCCTTTTGTAATCCAGGTTCTATTTTTTTTGTCGAGTACTTTCCGTTGAAAGTTAATGTGATTCGCTTGCGTTACTTTGCGGATCAAATATCACGTTGACGGCTGCCAGGTCGGAAAATGTTGCCAAAAAGCAATTGGAGTTGGCGCTTTATGGCGCCTTTATACACAAATAGTCCCTGCCTATTACGGTCACCCAGTACTCTTGCAGAGTTTCTTAGTAGCTGCTGGAATACAATTTGTGGCTACAACTGAAGAACAGTTGGGAAAAATGAAGTTCATTACAGGAATATTATTTGATACATAATATTAAAACATAATTATATGCAGTATGGCGGCTTATACATAATATAAATACGGCTTCAGTAAAACTTCAGTAAAATTATCTCTCCCAAAATATTTTTACTTCTCATCACAGGTAATACACTAATCGTACCACTTACATCTAAGATTTTGTGACCCTAAGTCACTAGTACCACAGTTTGCCATTAAATTTAGAATTTTCTTTTGTCTCCTAACGTTTACTCTCATTATGCTTCTTTTCCAAGCATTTATTAAGATATTATCTGCCAATATATGATGAATTATCCTTCTAAAATCAATTGATACTCTATTTTTAATAAAAAACAAATATGATACCTTCCATAACTTACTTAAGTTTATCAGTATGTAATTTAAATCCAATGCTTTCACCAATAATAGTGCCTAAATAGTAACGGATAATATATTACTTTACAGCTTCGAAATAGCATCATGATGAAGTATTTATTATTCTGTGCAATACTTCAAATTATTACGTATTTAATCCAAACCTCTTTCTGCATTTTAGTTTTTATTTGTGTGAAAATATATGGTTTCTACATAAAAGGAGTATGAAGGCAGAGAACAATGAGGTTAGCATCATATCAAATTATTTTTCGATCAAATGACTCACTGTGTCATCTGCATAACTATTAACATGTTATTCTCTTGTAATTATATTAATTGCCACTATGTTTCACCATGCATACCTTAGGCCACTAAATGACAAAAATAATATAAAACATTGTACCGTCATTGGATTGTGAAGCATATTTTGATATCACGTGCTTTTATACTGCCATGGGTAATCTGACGATAGCATAACACTCTCATTGAGTGAAATTGTCAACATTTCACTTTAAATATACAAACAGAGCGGATTGATTTCAAAACTTTTCTATGGTAATATAAGAGCAGACAAGATCTTATGATTGGCCTGTCAGTAATTTTTAATTATTGAATATTTATGCATCTAGTACAAACCTCTCTTAAAATACATCGTTTAGTTAATACGAATAATATAACATATATAAATACGAATATAACACGTATGAATTTATGATTGGAAACAAAAGTTTTCAAGTGATCAGTTTTTCAAATCGTTTGGAGGTTGATTACTCATGCAGATTATATATTTAAGTATAAATACTTCGTTAGCATAAAATAAAAAATGTTCAAATGTTTTCGATATGTGAAAAATGCGTATATTAAAATGTATGACTCTTAAGAAATTTGAAGGATCATTCATTAAACGAACCAGGCTGACATTAACTATTTAGTTCACTATTATATGCTTTTCGCTATCCAAGTCATCGAAAGACTAGTTGAAAGCCCTACTACTTACTTAATCTAAATACAATCCTATTTTTTTTGGTGAAATTTACCAGGATACCGTGCTTTGCATTCAATTATTAATATATGCTGTACATAAAAAATTCCACGCATTCCTGCCGTTTTGAGGAACCATAAATTGATTATTAGTTATGACTCTAAAATAAAATCACTATAAATGAAGGAATCTGTTTTTGTAAAATAAGTACATTAATAGTTAATTAAAATAATCAATAATTATTCAACTTTTAGTTTTACGGTTCCGAAATTCCGACATAAATGAAAGTTCTCGATAAACGGAATTTATCTTTTCAAAATCGAAGTAATGAGCAAAAAATTAATTATTGGTGTTTTAGTGGGATGTTTGATCTGTTCGCTCTATGTTTTCGTTGAAAAAATAAAAGTGAACTTTTTCGTTGCCACTCCCCATTGCGCAAAAAGGAAATGTATTATTTTTATGACCCGAAAACACAATTCGTAATCGAGTTTACAAGCCACTTTAGCAAATGGATAGTACATTCTGTCTGCGGAAGTTTTTTTAAGTGCGGGGATATTAAATTAGGGCAATGGATGGGTATATTTCCGGGTGGAAAAAGGAAAAAAATCAATAAAATGTAATACCATCGGCAATTTGAAAGGAGTGATACTTTCGCATCGTGGCGCCAGCGTGAAGAGTAAATTCTTTTATATGTCTGGATACAAACATTTTGGGTGGAACATTCCCCGGCCACTTGACCACAGTGCTGCACGACAGGATAAGGGGAGCATGTTATTTTATGAAGCATTCTTGCGGTGAGCGACGTGCCCATTGATGCAAATTTTTGTGGTAAAAATTTTTCGTAATACCAGTTTCCAAATTCCGTTTATGTCGGTGGCCTTAAAACGATCGTAACCAACTATTTGTAATTAACTAACTCGATGATCTTTAAATATGAAATCCGTGAGACTGTTAAGAAAGTTCATTGGATAAATAAGATGTTCACGGAGCTTCACTTAAGTTTTACAATGAGTTAATGCCAGTGGGTTTGAAGTATTTTGAAACTTGCGGCAAGGCCCTCTCCCCTAACTCGTCAGGTAAAAACTTACCCATCGGTAGCTATGGATTCTCTCATGCCTGACAGTCAGGCTGTTTAGAATGGAATACAGTTAAGTTTTACAGTTTTCGTAAAACATGTTAAATTTATTGAGACCCTGCCATTATTCAAAGTTTTAATAACCTCGAATTTATCGCTGAGGGATCTGTTTGTTCGAGAGATACGTTACCATTTTATTTCTTTCCTCCAATCCCTATTGTTTTATTCTCTGTTTTGGAGCCAACATTTTATCTCAGTGTCACGAAATTCGGCAATAGAATTATGGGCCATTTAATGCTGAGTTTGCTCATATATTGGATCACAATTAATTAGCATAGTTTACGTTCTATTCGAATGTGTTTTCCACCCCTTCGAAATCCTGGTGCGCGCTCCTTTTTGGAAATTTTCCGGTGGGCTGCTCAACTACATTAGTCCAATTTGAATGTGCAATCAAAAGATGACTTTGCGTTTTCGATGCGATCGTCTGATAAAAGTAAAACAAACAGAAAAGAAAGAGAACGTTGGAATAGCGTATGGAACCTTTTTCCGGTCACCGCCGTTCAATCGATTTGGAAAGGATTCCGACCTCCATCTCGAGGTATCAATCAAGGCGAAAGCAATCCCGGAAAGGGAAATTCGAGGGCGAACGGGCGGAAAATATTTCTATGTATTCCATTATGCGGGATGATTCACGACCTTTTGGCCCAATCTCTGAGAGGTTTTTGGAGGAAGTCAGTGGGAGTGATAAATATCAAATAAATAAATACACGCTAAAATATTTTCGCTCTAAAAAGACTGGTCAAATACGAGTACCTTCCCCGCCCGTACCACCTATTCCATAGCCCGGAGGCAACTATTATTTGCCACTTCGAATCTCAGAAATTGTGTTAACACTTTTTTCGCTGGTTTTGTAACACTTGTTGTCACTTTTTTTTCAGGAGTTTATTTGGTTTTTAGTTGATTGAGCTCGATGCTAAAGTAAAATTTCCTTTTTGTTCCTTCTAGTTTGTATTGAATGTATCCCAGTATAAGAATTTCTACCAAAAACGAGTTTGTCATTTGATGTGCTTCATATAATTTCCAGCATTTAATTGGAGTTTTAGAACGTACTCCCCAGTCAAGAGATAAACCACGACCGTCTTCAACCATAAGGTCGGTTTGATAGGCGAGGGTAGAAACCTCACCTAGTACTAAGCCCAGCGACGTGTGAAATTTCACAAATCAGGGTATGGGGGCCAGTTCCTTTCCCTGTGCCTCTAAAGGTTCCCCAGGATGATATTGTACCCATAAAATGGCTCAACTTGGGTTCAGCTGGAGGTGTTCACTGGAGTCCCGGGATTCAACTCGGGCCATCCGTTCATTAGCCAAGCGCTCTACCCATTGGGCTACAATCACATTTTAATGAGGCGCAAGTAAAATCATCACGTTATTAGAATCCATCACAGTCTTTCCTGTTAAACCTGATATATTGTAATTTCATTTTCGTCATCGACACATTTATTCAACCATTTTAACGTCATTGGAATAATAATTTAACCACATCTCTTAAGAATAAAAGACTGTGATACACAATAGATAACTTTTATTATAATGCACTTAGAACGATAGATATTATGCATTTTCACTTTTGAGTAGAATTTACTAGTTAGCATCTGGCTATAATCTCTTAATTGGAACGTGGTCCTTAATTCTGAGTTACTTATGCCTCTTGGATATTAACAACCATGTAACATTTAACATGCAAGTATAATACCGAGGTTTCAGTTTATTAGATTATATTTTTTGTTTATTTATTTTATATAAAAATTGCCCACACACAGCACTAAGCGGCCAATTACTCATACAGTGGGCCGTATAAAATTTTAACAACAAAGACGAAACACACACATCCATACCCTAGAAGCAGTTTGAAAAATAACAGCTAGCCAGGATTCGGACCCACGACCTCCAAGTTGGCAGACGAGGATGTTACCCCGCCTCCAACGAGGCCGGTAAGGAAGAAAAACATACTACACATTTTGATTGGTTAAGACGATAGGAGACTATGTTTTGCCGTATTTACATTTATCTTGCTAATGGCATCCTGTGAGTATTAATTAGTTCTAGCTTCGGCGAGTTTTCCGGTGTTATCATTAGCCAGGGTGTGCTATGGAAAGTCTAACTAGGAATGGTGCAACGGAAGCCTAGGTTATTTTTTTTCATCTCTCACCCTGCATCACTCTCTCATAGCAGACGCGCTGGTGAAGAGTCGGAAATTAATTTCAGCAAACCCCACCCTTCTCACTCTCTACCTGTTGCGAGCATGCACTGACTCGTCCCTATCTGTAATTTATGACAGCGAAAGTCCATGTTAGTCCCTTCCTCCCTGGCCTTCCACCCATTCCTCTAGTCCTTGTCGAAAAGCTGGCGGTCGAAGCGATATTCACCAGGGGGAAGGGCTCACTCGCTTTAACCCTCCCCCTCCCCCTCAGGATACATTCCACCCCTTGATTGATCGAGACACGACACTCCCCAACGATGTTCGACTACGTCGGCGCTAATTTCGTTATCCCGCCTTGTCCCCTCACTTTTATAACTGTATCGCTCTCCCAAACTCTGTGATAATTTTCCGAAGTTTTCTAACGGTGCCCTAGCCGGGATTCGGGTTAAAGATTCCCCTCAAGGTGTCCTAATTGAGGACGCGAGTTTGGAACTACGCGCCTGACGGTTTTTTATATTCCGCCCTCGCAAATTGGCTTAGCGGTCTTACCCGAGATGAATCGGGAGGATGTTAGGGAAGGGCAGTCCCTTCGGACGCAAATTTGGATGTTTGGTCATCATTTATCGATGCCAAAAATCATATTTGCATATTTGTGCGTGGGGCGTAAACATTTTTAGGTGATAATCAATTCGTCAATTTTGGTGGTCACGGGTAGGAGATCCGTAATCAAAACGGGTAATGTAAGCCGTTAATTGACTACCACATTACCGCAATCTCATATTCCCAACCTCATATCCTTGTCCGATTCTAAAAGCATCCATGTTCATACATGTCTTTCCTGGGGCACACGCTTAACGTATCCATGCACTGAATCATGACCTTAAATACATGAACCCTCACGTAGTTTATATTATATGTCTCTATGTTTTCGCCTGGCGTACTTTTTAGTAACTTTGTCGTCACTTGAAAATAATCTCTTGCAACGATATCAGCATTAAGTTATTCACTTTGAGATTATCACAGCCGTTTGAATCTCCTCTCGTGGCATTTTCCATTTTCCTTTACCAGTGCCTGATAAGAGATTTTAGATATCTGTTACGCTGATGATATCTAATTTTATTTTGCAGATTTTCCAAAAAGTTTTGATTGTTATTTCAACCGGTAAAGTTACTTTTTAGTTTGGCAATCGAATAAATCGCTTGACAGTTTATTTTATTTCCTACAACTCCAGGAAAAGTTTTAAAACGCATTCTTTCTTCCCATCTTTTTTTTTATTCTATGGAGAAAATTTAAATTTCGATCTGTATGAAATCCATCACGAATATCGAAAGATGCTAATCTGGCACATTACCAAATAAATAGCGCTCAATATTCCTTCTTTCGTAAATTGTGCGTCATTGCTTTGGCATTAACGTACATTTCACACTTTCTTCTGTAGGTTGATAAAAAATTAAACTTTAATGAAGCCATTTCCACCCCCCCCACAATCCTCTCCCCCACAATCCCCTCC
>WURS02474421.1:10411993-10434390 GCA_011762765.2 Rhinocypha anisoptera
AGTCTCTCGTAAAGTCTTCATTACAATGTAGATTCGCAAGGCATGACAATGTAATGCGTGTTTGAATCCTGCGATTTTTGCAACCCGAACACCAACTACTGCAAAATTAACTCGCTATAGCGATAGTGCAGGTGTGACCACTTGTAATAACCGGCGGAACTCCCTATGTTTTAACACGTGGACCAACCAATGCAAAATGATCACTAGCTATAGCGATACTCTCATTATAAGCCATACTCGCTATAGTGGACTTCTACTGTAATTACAAACTCAGTGGTCTCAATATACTTATTTGTGATGTATGTTATATTTCCAGTATCATTTAGGATTTTTTCTCTCAAACTTCCTGTAAATGTTTTCATTGGGGCAATTAGTTTTTCTCAAAGTTACACTACCTGGCAGAGAGAATGCTCTACCAGGTAGGATCATAGACTCGGTTAACAGTTAATTTTTCATTTGACATTTCTGCTGAAGTGTATATATTGATGTAATCACGGTTTTTGCAGAAAATCTTTCCTCTTCTCACTGTGAAATGCTTCGTATCTATTTTCTTACTGGCTTCCCCTTAGTACATTCTAGACATGTTTAACTCAAGATCTTAGTTAATATTGTCGATAGAATTTCATTTAAAAATTGCATATGCATAATGAATTACATGAAATTCATATCTTAGATTATATTTGTGGATTTTTAAATAAAAGTTTCTTTTGTAAAATCGTTGCATATAAACAAATTTTACCAAGAGTAACCCAACTCTGATCTGTGAATTTTTACATGATTTTAGGCTTAGTACCTTATCTCTACCCTTACAAATCAAACTGACCTTGATTAAATTTTGGTTTCATGAAAAATGCTTGTCCAGCCTCATTAGTTTACATTAAGTTTCTTCTTGTATATAGCTCTTTTTTGTGTATAGCCATTTTACAGTTCAATTACAGTATTTGGTTCACAAGTCAAATTTTCATTCCATCATCTTTTTTTTTCAGTGTTGCTCATAAACTTCATGAGTTCCTTCTTCTAGATTATGGCACTATGTTACTTGGACATCAGTCATTATGGCAGGTGAATTCATTCATGATATCCTTTATTCATCATATGTATCTACATATCAGATATTTTTTTATTTAAATTTATGTTTGCATTTGGTACACTGATTAATACCACATTAACAATCATCATATCGTATATTATCTCCTATTTTTTAAATTGATAGATTTTGCTGGAGCTACAATTTTAATTTTCACAATGTAGAATGCTAGAGAGAGGAAAACTATCTTATTCTTTAGATTATCTTAGACCCATGTTATAATAAGACATTTTATAAGGGCCTCATTTGAAGTCAATTAATATTTGATATATTTATTACTTTTACTGTATGCACTAATTAACACTTATCACCTTACATGGTTATGCTGCCTGAAATGGGTTTGGATCATCATGTCTGAATTTTGTAATAGAGGTTAATCAGTTTTCCTGGCAAAAAATACTTTTAACTATGAATTTAATTTTAAGTTTTAATTTTAAATAAGTTTTATAGATCTTGTTCACTGAATAATTACATAATAGTTGCAATAAATGTAGCTTATAATTTATAATAGATTAAGAATTTAAAAAAAATAAATGTGCTTTTCATCATACATTCTTGTAAATATGTAAGTTTTTATTAATGTATGTTTATGTCTCTTAGGTTGGTATTAGCTACCTAGATCACTGCCCAAATTCAGGGGAATCTTGTCTCAGTTTGCTTTTGCCAAGGGTACCCCTCACTTCTGAAAAAAGAGCATTGAAAGTCATTCAAATTGCCAAGCAAAGAGATTTGAGGCATGTAGGTATGTAAAGGTAGAATGTGGTTTTCATTATTTGCTGTGCATTGACAAAATAATTGTCCTATATATTTTTTAAGTAGAATGTTTTATTACTTACTTATAACAAAACTAATTTTGATTTAAAAAATATTATTTACAATATTTTGTTAAGCATTCAATAGTAAATTAAAATAGATAGTAAAATTCTATTCTCTAATACAAATGAACTTAACAGAACTGTATTACACCAATCCAACTCTGGATTTTATATGCAAGTTAATAAATATTTACTCTTTGATCAATTTTTGTTAAAATTGTTTTTACTCATTGATTGATAATTGGTATTAATTATTCACTTATATGTTTTGTTTCTTTTAGTATTGACTACTTGCAAGGTCATGGGCAAGAGAGCACTTGCTCGAGGGCAGTGTGGTTTGGCTCTTGCGTGGGCACTACGCTCAGAAGATGCTAGTTTTGCAACCCATTTGGCTGATCGGTTTCTTGAAGGTTACAGTGCATCTGGAGAATTTGCATCTGATTGTCACTCTTATTTGGATCTCCTAGATAATCTGGGATCTTGTATGCTAATAAGTGGCCGTCTAACATTCCTTGGTAATTATATCTGCTTATTTCTTGTGCTTATGATTGAATTGTATATACATAAGCTTCACTTTGTCATAAAATTGAATATATCCTTTCAAAGTTGTCTGAATAATGGAAAAGGTATTTCTCTGAAATGGGTGCTTTTGATAATGGAAAGAGCCAAGCGGTTTAGCCTGGTGGGTAGCATGCTCACTGGCTAACCCAAAGGTCACGGGTTCGAATCTCACCCAGGGCATGGGTGTTGTGTTTTTTCTATGACTTGAAGAGATGCAAAATAACCATAGCCATCAAGGCACCCTATAAAAAAACACTACTACTAGTGGAAAGAGGAAAGCATTGTATCATCCTACAAAATATTAAGAAGACTTTTGACAATGTCATGAATTAAATTAAAGGAATGAATCATTATTGAGATTAACATAGTATTAACGCCTACACTTCGGATTATGTTGATCAACGTTTTGGTGTACAACTGTGAAGAATATGTTCATGTATGTATGACTGCCACCCTCGTGCCCTCCCTAGACCCTCTCCAAATTTTATGTCCCATCCTTTCCAAAAAGGTTCGTACGGTCACACTTTCCTATTGTTCCGGAATGGGACACCCCTCACTTGTGCTGTCTATGACGGTTCACGACCCTCGGGCGAGTTTAACGAATGCACTCAGTCCACCAAAATTTGAGAAATTGTTTCTTGACCCACCCTAATCATTTCCCTTAGTTGTCACAGAGTCTTGGTAGAATGCCGGTTATAAATGAAAGTATTTACATACTGTTTGTATCAAATTAATCAGAAATTATCAATGAAAATAAATATGCCATTCATTATTGGATGTATTGCTGCATTAAATATTTTGACTATGGTCAATACCTCCCTTGGACTCGTCCCTGATGCACCACCTAATAAATCTTTGTCGGAAATAGAAGGGAAGTGCTGCCACTACTTTGCTCCCGCACACAGCCATCACGAAAGAACAAGGCTGCTGCAGCTGAGGGGTTAAGTAGCTGTAGTAGGAGTTATATTAGAACAATAAAATTATGCCTGTCTGGTCAGAGATTTGTGATACAAATGTAGGACTTAGCATAGTACAGATTGTAAACATCACAAATGTAACAATTATTGAGGACTGATTTACTATACACAGTTAGGTGTATTTATAGAACAAAACTGGCTTTCCCGTTGAAAATATATTAACTTTAGGATGAAAAATAATTAGGCCTTATTTTCCATTGTACAAAAATATGAAAAACACTTAAAGAGACTTTGCTTTTTCAGTAAGGTGAAAGTCAAATTCTATAAATAACTACAGGAGACATCAATTCTTCGATCAACAAAATATGAAATATTCTATAAATATTTTAGCTAAAATAGAGGAGATAAGGAATTAAATGAAGTTTAAAGATAATAGATTATGTGAAATTAAACCAATTAATCCATTTTTTCCTTTAATTTCATTTAATAGAAAATAGCTCATGCCTCATTTCTCAAGATTGTCTGCTACATATTTTTATGTCAAAAAGATTGTTTTGTATATTAAATTAGGCCTTGATGATGATGTATCAGTTCATCCAAAAGTTGAATTGTTAATTCTTATATGATTTTGAAAAAGGTTGCAAAAATACGGTATCAATGTTGAGAGGGTAAACTATTATTTTCATTGAATTTGCACTGAAATGAGATTCACTTTTGACAATTAGAGTTATAAAGCACCCACAAGTATTTTAATTTAGACAAAGCATTCTTTATGTATGGTAAACCAGGATCACCAAAAGGTTTCTAAAAATTAGGTGATTGTTTCATTCTTGTTAGATAAGGTTTACTTGGTACACTTTTCAATTAATCAATAATGTAGCAAACATAACTCTTGATTAATATCACACCTTTTATTAATTTTCTGTTAATTTTGTTCATTGAACTAGTTTTTCTCTCTGCAGTACATGAAAATTATCTGAATTAGAAAACTAAATCGTGTGTGATAATTAAGTATCTATTCATAATTACTTGTTACAATTTTTACTTGTTCTAGACCTCAAACTATAAGGTTTCAGTCTCAACTTTATTTACGTATACCCCTATAAATATAGCCATAAGTAATTTATTTACATCAGTATGGTTTTTGCAGGTAAATACTGTGAATTTCACCGCCTTTACAATGCAGGAGACTTTCGTGAAGCTGCAGCCTTACTTGTATCATTACTATCATCACATTTAGCACCTAAATAGTAAGTACCAAATAGCCTATATCTTGAATTAACTTATAATGTTAAAAGGTAATTTTTCAGAGGAATAAGCAAACAAAATCATTTTTGAAAATACTACTTTGGGAATATAATTGGTGAAATGTTTCTTGCCCTTTCTCCATGTATGATTCCCTTCGTCATTCACAGGTGAAAATTTTCATGCACTAGGGAGTATAATATTGTATATTCCCTTACCTATTTTTCGCTTCCCATTTGTTACAATTATTTCCCTATTTTTCAGTTTCTGGATGACCCTTTTAATGGATGCTGTACCCCTGCTGGAGTCAAGCGATGTAGCTTTAACATCTGATGACACCTATGCTCTTATGCACTGCTTGGAGGAATTGATTTCAGACAAACAATCTGATGTGGCAAAATTCAGATTTAATGAAAATCAGGAAGCGATGCAGCCATCGGAAGATTGCGATGACGAGTTATTGAGTGACATGGAAGATGACCAGGAAGGAATGGCGAATTTTGGCAGTAAAGGAGGCTTGGACAGGGCCTTTAAACGAAAAGAATCCATGATTCGACTAGCGCTAGCAAGGAACATGTCACGATCTGTTGTTCATGAAATGAGCAGCACTGATTAACTTACGGGGATATATTCCGCTTTCATTATTGTATCAAAGTATTTCTCGATTTTGTTTTAATAAAGATTTAACACTAATTTTAATTTTATTTATTCCTAATAATGCTTGCCGAGCACATGGTTTTATACAACCACTGTTTAGATTATTCATCTTGAATCGTAATCTCCATATCTCTAATCTTGTTTCTAAAAAATGAGAGTCAATACGAGTGCCGTACAAAGAAATGATTGTACTACTTATCACAGATGTTCTAGTTTTGTTCCAAGTAACTTGACATGCGAAATCATTACCCCTGTAGCTTTCATCAAACTTAAAACTCTATAACTAATATATTTCAGCTCAACATTCCACTCTGTTCCACTAAGCATCCTCATAACCCCGTTATTCTCTTCTGTGCCGGAAACAAACGCCATCTTGAACTCTTCGGTGCTAATCGTCCGTGTTTTCGTCAGAGGTAAAAGGGGAGGTGGATGACACTCCCTCGTTCTTTATATGTTTCGTAGTAATTCATTAACTTTGACACATTGGCGAATTTTTAATAGGTAAGTATCCTTACAATGAGTTTTTATATTTTTTTATCCCTTGAATCGTAATAACAGTAATGAAATGCTACTCCTCTCCCAACATAGACGCTGTAATCCTTAGTGTGTGATAAATCAGGAGATTAAATCTCAGTCAGTTAAATTCCTGCCAGTTTTAACATAAATAATCACAAACTAATTGAAAGGTAGTACCATTGTGCGCTTTCAAATGCCAGCTGATTATGTCGTAAATATGCCAGTCACTCTGATAACTATTATCATATATTATAAATATATTATACATATATAATTTTGATTGATGTTTGTTTTAGTGTCACTTTTTTAAAAATTATTATTTATAATGCTTGTTAAAATATCATAGTTCGTATGTAGCACTTTGGTTCAAGGCTCATAGCCATTCAAGAGTAGGTTAAGGTTGAGTAGTGATTCTGGTTTTTAGGTTATAAGTAACGTGTAACGTCATTTTCAAGTATTGCTGATAAATTCAATCGATTTACATTCATCGGAGTATTGTTTTGGCAAATGAAAGGAAGGTAATTCACTTCAGAAAGGAGTACGTTTTATTATTATTGTTGTAATTTATTCTTACAAAAAGCTGTTAAACGCGACACATTATCAAACTATATTCTGTATCCCGATGTGGCTAATTAATCTTAAAACCCGCCAAGTAATTATGAATCCCAATCTCCAAAAATTTAATACCTTTTCATTTTGTTTGTGTGGGCACTGTCATCTCGAGTTTTTGGGTATGGTTCTACTCAAGTCATAATAAATCGATTCTGGGAAGTACCCACTGTGATTTCTTTGGTGATTACTCATCCCAGTTAGAATATCATTTTTTCCTGGTAAGTGAAGTGTGATTCTTAAATTTGAAGCTTGAATGGCATTTTTTGTGATGTAGAAGAGACGGTTTAGTTATGTAAACTGAGAGGCGCAGTACACACGTGATTCTTCCCCAGACGCAGTGAAAAGCCAATTGTAGCTTTATTTAATTAACATTGCACCTGCAAGGTTGCTGCTCTCGTTGCGTCATCGAGGGGCAAGCCAGTATCACGATCGTTGAAGGAAGCTATGGGAAATCACCGCAGAAATTAGATTATATGGGGCTTCTTTGTTATGTTCACTCCGACTCCCATGTTCATTTCATACCTTAAAGTTCTTAACTCCGCAGAAAGGATGTCAGTGTATTTCCAAATCGGACCCTAGCATAACGGTGGAGGTAGACTTCGTGCGGCCTGATGAAATTAGCGACGTCACTCGAAATCGATGGAATAAGAAAAGATGGAAGTGGATAGTTAATATGAGAGTGCAGTTGTATGTGAAGCAGGCTTTGGTGGAAGTGTTTACTTTTAGAGTGGAATTTTGTGGCCTTAGCCGAGTCGTGAGTAAATGTTGTTCATGATTGTCCTTATATGACGGAGCCTGTTACATTCCAGTTCTCTACCCTTGAGAATCACACGGAAAGGATAGCCTTGCCGGAGTGGATTGTTGAGATTTATTTCCATTTGTTGCATTGTGAAAATAATTCAAGGTAAGATAAACCAATTCACTTTTCGCTAACCTACGCCTCTTTTATCTCCCGTGATTATGACGAGGTTTTAAAATGATCATCTTTCGTATGTGATAAGGACGATTTCTGTGATTTTTTCCTTTTAACTTATCATTGGGGCTATCAAAAATGAATCACATCCATAAATACCCGAGTAGTCGAAAAATGCTAGGGCGAAGTAATCAAATGACGGAATTGTTTTATAGCCGTGTGTGTTAAAATATTGTTGGCATACGTCTACAGTCTGCTGTCATGGAAATTTAAAGTGTTAAGCATTTCTATATATCCTTAAATTGCCATATTGCTTTCCCCTCATTTTCTTTGGCAGATACGCATTTCAAGGTATTTGTTCTAGATAATATTTATCGTATTTTGGAAATCTTGGAATTTCAATGGCCACCGTCTTGCTATGATACTATTATATTATCACATTGAATAACATCTTCTAAGCACATTTGGCAACCCCGTCCTCTGCTGCCTTTTGATGAAGTGTCAATAAAGTTTGCAGTGAATTCTATGTTTTGTTAGTATTTTAAATTTAACTTGATCCCAGGGGTAATCGTTAAGATTACAAGTGACAGTAACAACCATATAAGGTTATGCTAAATTGTTTTTTGTTATTTTTCCCCATTTAGATGAGAAAGGGAGGAACGGTGAGGGAGGAACTTATGCAAGCAAATATGGCTGGGATAAGAAGAAATTTAAAGAATCTAGCTCACAATTACTCTGATGCTCAGGCAAGCAATTTTCTTTCATAAATATAGCACCTTTATCTTATTTTTAATTATTGGGATACATGTGGCATGCTGTGCTTTTGATAGTAAGGGTTATGCATACATTTTCAGTAATGTATTGAATGTAAATATTGTCAGTAAAATGGTGATGTTAACAGTGGTTTACATTGATCACAATGCAGTTATTATTAGCATTGCAGTCGTTATTTGGAAACATTTTATTTGCATATGATTTAAATACTACATTTCCAAATGTATGCTTTTAAACTTTTGACTGTAACATTGTGGTGTAACATGCCAGTTAATACTAAGAGTTCCTCCACAGATAACATTAATGTTTTTTTGTTTCTCTGATTGAAGTGCCAACTATTTAAGGATTAAATATATCATTGAAGTCATATTAGAACATCACCCCATAGTGGTAGTCTGTATGTTACCATGGAAAGAGTACAAGAAAGACCATAAGTTTTTCAAGGACTTGAGAATTTATCTGTTGTGTGAAATAGGCCATTTTTACATTCACCATATTATAGCCTACTAATTTTTTTTTATTTGTTGATAAATTTATACTGATATAAATCTGATAAATGGCCAGTTCAACCTATCACCTTCTGTAATCTTTCATTGTGAATAAGTTACCCAAAAGAAATTATTTTTTTTAATGATTTTTATGTTATTAATGAATGACTACTACAAATGGAATAATTTCATGCATTACTTCATGGAAGTATCATATATTCATGTAGAAATGATAACAGCCATGGTACTATTCCACAGGTTTATTTACAAGAATGCTATCGGTTTCACCTTCACTGAAGTGTCATCTTACATTTTTCCAAATTTCTTTCCCTCGCATATACTCAAGGGAGACCAAAGCAACTTCTGGTGAGATAAGAAGTGGGAGGAGAGAAAGTGGTTGGGGGGAGGGAGGGGGGAGTAGGAGGAAGTGTCTATGTAGACCAAAGACATGTGGACAACCTCTCCCACTCCTCATGTCACCAATGGTTTTCGCCGACCAGGTTAGCCTGGTAGGTAGTTTGCTGGCCGGCTAACCCAGATATCGCAGGTTCGAGTCCCGCTTAGGGCATGAGTGTTGTGTTTGTCCAGATGAGTTTTTTCTATGATTTGATAAGATGCAAAATTACTATAGGCATTGAAGCACCCTATAAAAAATACTACTACTACCAATGGTTCCCTTTGAGTTTATATGCAAGGAAAAGACTTTGAGCCAGTCAGGGTAGCCTGAGGGTAACATACTCACCGGCTAACCCAAAGGTTGTAGGTTCAAGTTCCACCCAGGGCATGGATGTTGTGTTTGTCCAGGTGGGTTTTTCATGTGATATGAAGAGGTGCTAAATGGCTATAGCCGTTGATGTACCCTGTAAACAAAAATATTCCTACTAATAAGACTGGAAAATGACAGATGATGCCTCAGTGGAGGTGAAACCAGTAGAATTATTACAAATAAATCTGTAGAATAGTACCTAGTTGTAATCATTTCAGAATGAATAACTACTACATAATCTAAAGGCCATCTTACATGATTCATGATTGCCTGAATGATGACTTGAAAGATCCCATGAATGGTGAGGTCATGTGATAAAGATTTATATCTTTAATTAATGACAATATGATCTTTAATCTCTGTACAGTTATGCAGTGTCTCCATATTTGGCATAGCAAACATGGCCAATGCAGTCTCATCATTCATGTGTGGAGAAACTAGAACATGTTCTAATTTTCATCAGGTGATTCCACCTTTCAGAGAATTATCACTAATCAGGGGATAATTAAAGCCATAATTCAGGTGATCATACATCCTCCAAAATAGCCTTAATAAATTGTCAAGAATGCCCTTATCAATGCCTCATTTAATGGGATAATTGGCAGTCAATAATGTACCAGTGGAGTGTTCAGCCACATTCCTTGGAAACATGTCCCTGTTAAATCTTAAGATCTAGAGTTTTGTAATATAAAGGATAATATGTGTAGATTTTAGAGCTCTTTATTGTATTTATATTTTCAAAAATGATCATAGTAATTTTTGAATAAAGGAAAGTTTATGTAGGTAGATGTTATTCGCCATTGCTCATTAAAGTTATTTACACATTCAGAATGATAAAAATCATGTTTCATTCTTCAGCTGTTTTGGGATTTAATTATAATGGTTAACTTCTATGGTAATATAACAGATATAACAGTATTTATATTTTTGTGATATGATTTTAACAAATTAAAAGCAGTTAGTTGTGTCACTAATGAATGTCCTTAATGTGTATAGTTCATTCATGTTAATCTGACCAATGACAACTCATGAGAGGGAAATAAGTGGAGGGGGGGTGGAACATTGGAGGGGTATCTGCCCACCATACGTCATGTGCAGCAAATAAGTGATTTTGGTTTGAACTAGTCTAAGTCCTTACAATTTCTCCCATCAAGGGATAGGGTTTTCAAGCCTCACATGGTTTACCTCTGATCTGATAGTGTTTTTGATTTCAAGGGGAACCAACCCCCCCTTATTTTCTGAGTTGGACTAGGCCCACCTGCACAGAATGTTAATGAGTGTCAGCCAAATTATCGCGAACTGTAATGTAATTTTCCTTATATTGCCATCCAAAGGAGTAAAATATATTTAACGGTAGTCTTCTTTTCAAATAATAATTTCATTTTATTTAGATAACACACATCACACTGGAAACAACTAGTTTCCGTGCTTGTGTAATTGAGCTTTGGTATATTCACTCTGGGTGTCAGTAGTCCTTCATGCAGAATGATCCTATAGGATAATGCAAATAAGTTTTAATTTAGCATAAACTCAAATGTTTTGTTTTTAGCCACATCTTCATGCTAATTTTTATTTATCTCTCTCTTGCCAGGTCAAAGTTCGAGAAGCCACAAGTAATGATCCTTGGGGCCCATCAAGTACACTTATGTCAGAAATTGCAGACTTGACTTATAATGTAATGGCTTTCACTGACATTATGCAGATGATATGGAAAAGATTAAATGATCATGGTCGTAATTGGCGTCATGTCTACAAAGCTTTGGTGCTTTTGGAGTATCTTATTAAAACTGGGACAGAAAAAGTGAGTAATTCTTCATCTATTGTAAGCCAGATACTTGGTTTTAAGTGTTTCATAATTTCATTACCATGCTTATGAATGGTCCATATAGTGGGCAAGTGTCCTCAAGCTCATATTGAACTTTGGACAACAAACTTCTCAGAAGGTAGTGCAGTATTTTGTGTTGGCAATATTTTTTTATGTAATATACTGAAAATAAAGTGAAAGGATGTCTATGTCAGTATATAGATATTATATAGGTAGTTTTCATTTTCATGTTGCTAATTGGAATTAAGGAAAATGTTGATGCATCTTAATCTTCTCATGGGCACATATAACATGTTGAAACATGTGGTGTGAATCTGCAATTTTCCCTTTGATGAGCTTGTGTTATGGTTCTATAAGGGCCAGTTGCACCATCTCCAGTTACGCTAGCCTTCTACCTAACCTCTGGCTATGGGGTAGCTGGCAGCTAGCAGTAAAAAGCATTGCACCAATGAAAAGTAACCAAAGGCTACGTTACTAGATGGCTACCTATGTGTTCAAATAATCGATTGTTGTTCTCATACATTCTGACTCTGGAAATGAGATATATGATTATATTCACCTTTCTTTTTTTGTAAGTAAGTACATTAAAATCACAGCGAAAATTACAGTAGAGTTATTGTTTATTTTGTGTTTGTTGAAAAATACCTTGTGGCTGAAGGAATAAAGGAACAATAATATCTTCATGATGATGTTGCATTGCGACGAAACCCGGGTCGTATAGAAAAAATATACGAAGCAGTTCATGAAGCAGTTCCACGAAGTCACGCCGGAAACTATTTCCTGAACAATAATATATTTAATTATACACTAATGTCATTGTTTGTAATGCATTTCAATTAACTTAATTAATAATTTGACTGAATTGTCACGTCTAATAACGGAATAGGATTTTAATATCTGACAGAGCATTAGTGCTTCAACTTCATTCCTTCCGGTTCCTTGTCGGAATCCGAAATATCATCTAAAATATGTCGGCAAACGTTTTCTTCTTCCATTTTGTTTGTTTATAATGCTCTAGGTCACCCATTATTCTCCGCATATAGGCTCCGGTTACTATGACAATCTGAGGTTCAACCAGCGGCTATGGTTAAGCACACTATAGCTGGGGGACAAGGGGTAACTAGACGTGGTGCAACACATTTTAGCATCTAGCCGTAACCCTAACCCTGACCACCGGTGTAACTGGAGATGGTGCAACCGGCCCTAAGTGTTTTATGAGCAATGAAATTAATCTTAATGTAAAACTCCCTACATGATCATTTAAATTGTAGCCTTGTTCTAGAATGATTGAGGTCAAGTTTCTCTGTGATTGGATACAATGCAACATCTTTAGGAAATTATTTGTGATGTGATTAGGACTGCTACTGGCATATTGCATCACTTTTTCTCCTTTGAAAATACTTGCAGTTCTCATAATCGTCCTGTTTTCTGCCTAGCATGTGATTATACATATTTCTTACTTCTTTGTAAGCCCCAGCCTTTGTAAGCTTTAGTCTTCCCCACAAGATGATTTCAGATGAAGATTCTAATGAGTCACAGATACTTTCTGTGATTTCTTTTGAGTTTTTCTTTAAGGCATCAACACAGACTCAATATAACTCTTCATCTTTAAGCCATAGAGGGGACATATTCAAGCATTTTGTCCATTAATAACTACCCAACGGTGAGGATTTCTTCAAGTTTTTCCAGATTTAAATCTTTTTCAGTCTTTGATTACCTCATCAATTTAAATGCTACCTATCTAAATTAGCATTCTAGATATCCACCAAATCTGAATATATTTCTCTTCTAGCCTCCCATCCTAATTTTGTTATCGTATCTGTTATGCTGTTGCATCGCTGTTGTATCTCTTAAAGTTTCTATGGTGCAGACATTTCTATTTTTTTTACCTTCCCCAAGTGTGAATCCCAAACCATATTCTAATATCAGCCTTATTAATTTTTAGACAGCTTCCTTACTTTTTTAATTACTTTTCCCTATCACTGGACTGATAAAATGCAAAGCTTTTAATGATATTGTTACAGTAGATTCCACTTGAATTCCGTATGTATTTCTATTATAAACATAAAGCTTCATGTTTGAAGAAAAGTTTATTTTGCAAGCAAATTGTGCGTGATTCACTTTCTTGATAAATCTCATAAAAAAAGGACAAATCAGAAGCTATCTGTGAAAACAGGAAACTGCTATTAAAGAAACTGCAAATAGTGGTGGTCACCTGTGTTGTGAATGCAATATAAGATGGAAATAGAAAAATACACTTTTCCCCCATCTTAGGAGGTTGCAAGTTAATAGGTTCTTTCTTCAAGCTAAATTTTATATATTGTTCTTCCTTTTAGGTTGCCCAGCAATGTAAAGAAAATATATATGCCATACAAACCCTAAAAGATTTCCAATACTTTGAAGAGAGTAAGGATCATGGCCTTAATGTTAGAGAGAAAGCCAAGCAGTTGGTGCTACTGCTCAAAGATGAAGAGAGACTGAGAAATGAGCGTGCTCGTGCCCTAAAAGCAAAGGAGCGATTTGCTCAAGCTGCCTCAGGTTTTGGAAGTGATGGAATGGTCAGTAATTCATTATATAATCATTATATAATTTTCCTCTTTACCGGAATTATAATGCTGTACATTCTAATTTTTATGCCAATGAAACTTTGTTGCAGAAAATATGATTGACTTGATCAAAACTCTAAATTATGTCGCATTTGAATTCAAAAGGTTGTGTATAGGTCAAAATTTCATTTTTAATGATTTTTTATTGTATGAGCCTAAAGTTAATGTAACTTAATGTACAGTAGGACAAAAACATTATGGTAAATAACAACATGCAGGGTAATACCCCAATAATGTAATCTCTCTGCTTATTCCCTTGATGAATGCACCTATCACATATTTTGCTCACCTATGTACCTTGTATCCAGTTCTCTTACATATTTCCAATTTTTGTTTACCCTCTCTACTTATCATTTTGCACTTCTGGTAAATATCTGTGGTTTTCTGTCAATTCTTAATCGTGTTCTTAATACATTTACAGAGCATCAGTAGTAAATGACCAGATTATAAGTTGCACACAGTAGAAACTTGTATTACAAAGTCATTGGCACCAAAAATATTTAGCTCGTGATAATAATTTTCAAAGGAGTAGCTTCACTCATGACAAAAAAAATTCTCCCCACTTACTTACTCTGAAGTTAGAAAATGATAACTGAAGGTAGAAGATGAATCAAATCTATGGAGGTAGATTTCTTAGAACTAGCAAGAGAACTCAAATTATAATGAAACCTCAGGAAACATGAAATTTCTCCAGATTTTGAATTTAGCTCTTATCCAAGGGCTTAGTATGAGATAGCTATTTATCCTATTTCCATTCCAATCTTCAGGTTGATCACTGCGTTGTATCAATGCACAAAGTTAGATTAGTCGATATAATCTTGGTATTCATATGAAATTAATGGACTGGAAATCCTTATGCCAGGCATAATGGGTGTGGAAAATTATCATAATAATGAGGTGACTTGGTGGCCTGACTATAAATAAAACTAGCGGCTTGCATAAAAAGTCATGCCCCCATAATCTATGTACCAACTTCTCCTCCACAGCGAGAAGAAACTAGGTACTTATTAAGATATATTATCAACTGGATGACTCTTTGCATAGTAACAGGAAGCCTCCATTGTTTTTCAAATATTAAATTCTATTCAATGATAGGCGAATACAACTAGCATCAAATGTTCTGTGAATTCTATTCTGGAGAAATTTACCTTAGAAGAGATTTATGTGACCTCATATTATGTGTATAGATGTGAATGAAAACTTGCAAATGTTATATCATTTGTAATTTAAACAATATATTATTTATGTTAAAAGTCACATTTTCCCAGATAGTGGGTACTAATTTATAATTCCATTTGTGTCTCACTTTAAATATTACTTAAATCCTTAGTTATTTGTACATTTATCGATTGGTTAGATCTATTTAAACCAAACTAATGAATATTCTAATACAATGATTACTTTCCAAGTTTAGCCCAAGACAGTTAAAAGAAACATAACAATTGCATTTGTAAGTCAATGTAATTAATTATTACCAGTTTTCCAGGTAGTTGTTTTTTGAGGAAATATGGTTTAATATTTTTCATACACTCAACCAAAGCTCAATTAAAGTTCACTGTGGAGGCCGTCACTTGGTGGAAATCCATGATAGAATGATGGTTTTTTTTTGTGGAAATATAAGAGTTATTTTAAAAAAACGATCATTCTAAAGCTCAATTGTTGACAAGTAATTCATATGGAGAAATGAAATGTTGTGTCCGTCTGACCTTGTTTTATCAATTCGATTTTAAATCCTAATTTGTGGCCTATAAATGTGCCATTATTCCTTACCCTGCTTCACAAGTCGTTTAAAGATTAGATTTTGACAAGCAATTTTGTCTTTTTCATTAGGCTATAACTTAATGATGGATTTTCATTAACATTTTATTGAGATTAATACTAGTGTTGCTTAATATGCCAAGCCTAACGTGAGGATTTTGTTACAAAAAGTACAGACAGTGTGATAATGTCAAATATTTGTCAAGGCTATGTTCATGAGGAGCTGTAGAAAATCATGTAACATTTTTCAGACTTTTAAGTTAACTCAAAAGTAATATTGGTTTTATTTGAATACATTAAGATCAAGTATTTCTGTTATAAGAATTCTCAAATAAATCACTTACCTCTTGTAGAATTTTATCTTTTTTCTACTTGGGTAACCATAAAAAATTGTTTCCACAAATGTATATTAGATATTCTTTATTGATATTCACATTTGAAGGTATTTATGTAAAATTAAAGCTAAGAATTGCTCTATAGATATTTTAAAAAATCTCTTTTCAGCTTTCATGTTTTCAAACTAGTATTAATTGTTTACCCACATACGTTGTGTTCTCTTATCTGGTATGCTATTGAAATGTTTTTCTTCTCTTTGTCACAACTCTTAGAAAAGTCTTATTTCATTATATGTACCAAACCATCACATTCTTTAACTTTCTGTGTACCAACTATTCTTTTTGGTATTTTTCATCATTATAATGCACAGTTTCTAATGTAATGGACTTAGCCAGTCAAAATTTCAAAATTCACGGCAGATATGTACATACTCAACAAGAATACCCATTTTCTCCTCTACATTTTCCCACTTTTTATTATACATACGTCCCCAATAATGCCTCTTTGGGATATCTTCTTACACTGAGCTATGAAACTTAAGTAATAATTCTCCAAAAAATATACTTCATTTCTCTAGAGCCTTCCGTAGTTTACCTTTTCCTTTACAAATTCATTCTAATAATTTTTACTGGGATATTGAACTTAGAATTCAGATAGTCTTTTCACATGCACAAGGTTTTTCAAGGAATTAAATCACTAATAGTCTGCAGGCAATGCCTTAATTCACAAATTTATGGCACAAATGTAATTAGTGAAACTTTTTTAGAAAAAAATTACTAATTTCTCTGAAATGGAAAGGTCTAATAAAAAGACAATGCCACTTATATTCTGGTCTTTACAGTTTTGTGTGACCAATGTGAATTACTTCACTTAGTTGATTAACTCAGTCACACATCTTGACTACATCATTATTTCATCTGAGTTTGATTTTTGTCATATATTATTTTAAAGCTTTGTGTGTGCTTAATGTTATGGTGACCTGTTAACTTCTCTTTTTGTCTAATCTGGTGACATTCAGTGTCTTTCCAATTTGCTTGTTTCATGGGTCAGGAGTCCACATCACCTTCCAGTCCAAGCTTTCCCTCAGTAAGTAATTTTGGAAGTACTTATGAATATTTCATATTGAAAAATCCTGATGATTTTAATTTCATTGTAGATATATGTAGTGCAGTTTATACAATTGTTAAACATTATTTTTGGGTATGGTTTTTATTTCACTGCAATTATTCTCACACACCCTTTTAAGCACATTTATAATAGCTTTAGCCATATTAGAAGAGTTTAGAAAGTAATGCTCCACAATTCATTTCTCTGAAAGGATTAAACATATAACTTTGCAACTTGAGCATCACGTAGCTACAACCTTCTCAAAAGAAACTCCTATTTCTTTGGCTTTATACCAGTGCCAAGGTGTGTATTCCCCCATAGTACCATTCTTGGTGCCAGTCATGAATGCTCCTTGAAGATCCGTTTTGAACACACTTTGGACCACTCAAGTTTATCGATAATGTGGTGAATACAACAGCAGTAGTCCCATAAACACAACACAACCACTTAAGGATATTCCCGACACTTTCTCCTTTTGAAAGGAGACATTTGATCACAGCATGTTGCTTGTAACATGTGACACTGACACCCTCCATTTTTAACATTTGCTGTCATGCTGCCACAAAATGGTACACTGAACTTTGATAAACAGAAATTCACACAAGGACTTCTCAACATTTAATCCATGGAGTATTGTTTTAAGTCTTAAGAATAAATTGTGGTGCATTCCTTTGTGAACTTTCCTAATACTTAATATGAATTACTGGTGAAAAAAATTAAAAGTGCAGGGAATCGGGTTATCTGCTCATAGTTCATACATTCTCAGGCAAAGGAGTTTATTTTGGTTCTTTAGTAGTAAATCTAGTTGCAAGTTACACATTTGGAAGTCTAGTAGGCTTGTTCAACCACTAAAAATTACTGTAAGGATTTTTAAGAGTGGTCATAAAGAAATTATCAGGCCTGACCAGATACTACTTGTTAGTCCCAGCCTAGTTGCTCTTGACTGCCTAAGACTGCTACAGCTTAGTTGCTGTAACAGCCTTAGTAATTTCTTCCAGTATATAGCTTATTTGCTCTCTCCTCATATTTAATATGGTAGGTCAGTTTGATGTAAGTTAAATATAATACAAAGAGATAAATATATTTTAAATCACATGCAATCAATGGCTTAATCTATGAAATGTTGTATACAATTTTTATAGTAGTGGTTTTTCTGGATAATTTTTTCCATTTCTCTTTTTCCAATTGTTGTCCCTCTTTTTAATTTGAAGGAGAAATATAATAAAGCTGTTTTTCATTATAATTATCTTGATCAAAGCTATGGCCATTACCTCGCAATAAAAACCTGTAATTCATTCCTTATTAAATTAAAATTTTCAGCTTTGACATATACTCTATACTTATGGTGATATCCTGTTCAGTTCTGTTCATATGTATTCACAATGTTTATATTCACAAAAATTAATGGACATCATTAGGTTTTCTTTTCATTCAAAAATATTCTTTGTATCTTCCCATCTAATTGTACATTAAAATTTTTAAAACAAGTTCATTTTTTGAGGCCCATAATAAAATATTTTGAAAGCAGTACCTTGGATAGTGAAACGAAAGTGATATTTATAGACTTTATTGAGCTTTACATTTCCTAGTTTGGCCCAGTAATTGTCTCTATGTCAACTATTATTTGCATGTGATTTGTGATGATGCATTCACAACATCCTTACCAATTGTTTCATCTATTAAAGTAACAATTGCTGAATAATCAAAATGTTATTTATTCTCAGCTTGCTGTCACACAAACTTCATGATATTCAATTTTCCACATCAAGTTAGAAATGGAATATTTACAATCCCGCACAAGCTTAATCATTGTATAACACTAAATTTTCAAATACATATACATATTGTTTGAAGATCTTCATCAAAATGTTTAAACTCTGCCTATTTAGTGAGTCAAAGTTGGGTTATCAAGTTTTTATCAAAAGTTGGGTAAAATTTAGGTAATCAAAATGTTTAAACCCTGCCTGCTTGAATGTAGATCCAACATTAAAGTTGTTTGGGAAAATTAAAGTAACCAAGGATAAAAATTTTAGCAGCTATATAGTTGGATGACAAAGTGAAAAGTTAACAAGAATCAAATAAATATATCATTGTATCACAGGGAACAAGAATGATCTACAAAATCTAGCAGTTTGAAATGATCCAAGTTACTATTTCATGGAATTTTGTAGTTCAGACATGATGTGGAATTCAAACAAACCAATGATAAGGAAATGGTACTTTTTCACTGTTAAAAAATACTTCATTTTTGGCTGGTTATGAAGTTTTATATCAGGTAGATGATGATGATGTAGTACATTGAAAATAGTTGAAAAAAAGTATTTTTACTGGTAGAAAAGTACTATCTCTTCATCATTAATAATTACCATTTCATAGATTTTTTATATATACATTTTTATTATGGAATAACACTATTAATGAAGTGATGAATTAAAATTTGAGTGTCACACTCAAAAAAATAGGATAGATATGTAGTCGTAAGGTAGGGAAGTGAAAATGGAGTTAATTTTGATAAATGACCTGATCTTGCATGCTGTGTCCCCATGTCCATTCATAGATTTAGGTTAAAATAATTTTTTTAGGTGAAATTTTTTTTTAATGTCTATGATTTATTTCAATTGGATTTCTTTTTGTTGTGCTTGTCCCTTGATGCTCATATCAACTTGTTAGAGAGCATAGACAGTGAGAATTGCTTCTTGAGAAATTTTATTGCCCCAGGATAATTTAAATTATTGATAAAATTTAATGTTTCATTTTTCTTTGAAATTTTTTTCCCCCATGAATTATTTTATTTGGCTTTGTTTATTCCAGTACCATGGCCAGTGGACATCATGTGAAGTAGATACTCCATCTCGAGGTGAGTAATGGTACAAATTAATGCATGTGCTGTCATAAAACATAGTAAATAAATGCATATGGAGTGCCTATTTTAAATGCATAATTTTGCCTCTAAGGTGGTTAATGTTTTTTAAAAGAGTGTACTAAGGAAAACTGATGATCTCTGACATTTTCATGATTCAAGGTGATGAATGCTATTTATGGTTATTTATATAGTTGATGCTTTAGGGCAGGCACGCCAACCAATTTCCAATGGCACGCAGAAGCTCCAAGTTTCACACATCAATTTTTTTTTTTTAAATCTTTTAAAGTGTACTGTTTCATTTAATGTGGTTTACAACTTTACATTTTATTATATAATCTATTTTACTATACGTTATATCACTATATATTAGTATATGAAATACAATATGTTGTAGAACAAGTATATTGAACTTGATTTGTGTAAAAAAATGCATACGTTGTTGGCACTCTTGAGTGATTTGAAGTCTTAAGTCGGCACATAGTTAGCAAAAGGTTGCCTACCCCTGCTTTAGGGTTTCTGTCCAGTTTCTTGTGACTTGATTGGGAAATAGGTATAAATATTTATAGAGAATACAACTTCATGCATGTCATGTATAATCTGCTTCAAATAATCATGATTGCTGTGGTAAGAATAGTGACAACTATTTTAGAAAGTGAAAATGTCTTGAAAGTTCACTAGTATATTTTTTATGCTTTTTATTTTCAGGATCACCAGGTGGTTGTCGGTCTCCATCAAGTGGAGCTGCGACAGCCGCAGAGCTTGAATGTGCACGCCCTCAAACTGTAGGTGAAGAAGAGCTCCAGTTGCAGTTGGCCCTTGCTATGTCTCGAGAAGAGGCAGAGCAGGAGGAGCAGAGGAGGAGGAGTGATGACGTTCGTTTGCAGTTGGCCCTTTCTCAGAGTGAAGAAGAGTTCAAGTAAGGGAAAGGTTGTCATAAAAACCAAAATTAGTAACAAATTGTCATCAAGATATATCTCAGTAATAATATTTCTGCCTGATATAATCCAACCTTTATTTATAGGACTTTACAGCTGCCTTTTATAAAAAACTTGTGAAATTATTGTTTTGTGACTTTGTTAGCCATTTGCCTCTTTTTTTCTGTTACACACATACCGTTTTGAACATCAGCATAATTAGAGACGTGTTTGATCAAATAAATTTCTCAGGAGAAGGTTATGTGCATGCAAACAGATAGGACTATAAATTGGCTTTTTGCTTCAAGATATGGGAACTAATTCTCACGGCTGCATAAAGCATGTTACCAGTCAATGACTCAATTCTTGCTTTTCTTAGCAGAATAGTTTCCCTCTATCTGGTGCAGGGTTAGATGTAATTTCTACTCCTACATCCAAATTTTTGCTTGAACTGAAACTCATTTAATTTGAATTCCAGGTGGGGATCCCTGCTCATTAAGGTCATACTGTGCCTTTCTTTTGTCTTTTTTTTAAAATTTGTTTGTCAGATGGTCAATGGTGTCTACTATATTTTCACCCTTAAAATCCATGATTTTTTACTAAATATCAGCAATAACAAGAAAAACATTTTAGCTTCAATCTCCTGCTGGTTATCTGATTGAAGAATCCTTTATCTTGTTGCTTCATTACTCCATCTTAAAACAGACATGCACAGGAGGAGCCAGCTGAGAAGCAAAGTCACATGCTTGACCTCTTGGATGTTAATCTTGGTAGTATGGCTCCAACAACTGTCCAGCAGCCACAGCATCATGCCTCCAGTCTGGGTGGACCTGTACCTGCTGTCAGCCTTGATCCTTGGGGAATGCCTGCATCTGCTGTCCCTCCTCCAGTAGCACATCCCCCATCACAACAGAGAGTTCTGCAGCATCCATCTCCCCTCGGTTCACCTGTAGCCAGACCTCAGGTAAATAACTTCATTTAATATATAGCCAGTAGCAATACATTTTGAGTAGAGATTTGATGTCTGGTCCTTTCGTTTTCTTTAGTTTCACTAACTGTAAAAGGAACTAAACGAGACAGTGCAGCTGGAAGTGTTGACAAAACCTCGGTTCCTTTTCTCAAATTCTGTATCTTCTAGACTACTTATAATTGGAAGCAGTCACTAGTAATTTATCATGGAATCAGAAACATATATATCCAATAATACTGAAAGATATTCTAAGCAGGGCACATCCAAATGATGGTTGTACATATTTATAGTCTCATGATTGAAAAATTAGATGGAAATTTGAGAAACCTTAAATTTATATTTCATGTGAGTGTTGTGTAAATATGTCAATTTTCATTACGTAAGATATATTTTTAATTCATCTTCTATGAGATAGACCAATAATTATTAGAGAGGAGTTCTCAAATATATCCAGTGAATAGCCCATTAGCATGCCTTATGTTTTTCCAAAATGTCGTACCATGACCAAACATATTATTTAAACAGCAGTAATATTTGCTGGCGTGATATAGTGGAAGTTATCCATTATGGAAATGAAAATCACTTGCTGAACTCCACAAATTTTTAATGTGACGACCTAGGTTTCGACACGTTGTGTCTGACCTGATGATGACACAACGTGTCGAAA
>WURS02474421.1:10460107-10470410 GCA_011762765.2 Rhinocypha anisoptera
AAAAGAAGAGAGGGACAAGAGAAGAAGAGGAAGAGAGGGAAGGAGAAAGAGAGAGAGAGAGAGAGAGAGAGAGAGAGAGAGAGAGAGAGAGAGAGAGAGAGAGGAAAATAGCTGGAGACTTCAACGCTTGTGAGGTAGAGAAAGGGAGGGAGAGTTGAGAAAGAGGAGAGAGAGATGGATAGAAAGAGAGAGGGGGGATGGGAGAGGGGGGTGTGAGAGGACGTTACCCTCCGGTCGCATGTGCGTGTGTTTGTGCTTGTGTGTGTGTGTGTCTGGTGGACTTATCGGAGGGCAGTCGGCGTGCTCCCGAGAATTCCAGTCCGTATAAATTGGACACGTCATGTTGGAGTGTTACATCCCGGAAATGGCAAAGAAGGGAGGGCTTGGGGTAGCAGACGGGGGAGGGGGAGAGGGAAGTTCTAGACTCTTGAGGGCTGCTATGAGCAGTTATCGCGGTGGATCATTTTTTTTTTAATTTCTCGGGGGACCGTAATTTTCTCATTTTATAACTGCTTCGTTTCCGGAAATTCGCCGATTTTCCACATTTTACCATTTCCGATTCCTTTAAATGATCACGAAAAGCAAACTAAATTCGTATTAAGATGCCTTTTTTGTGATATACTCGAAGGAAATGAAGCTGCTGGAGCGAGATATTGGAAGAAATATGTCATCCTGCTTGTGACTTACAACTTAAAGGCAGGCGGAAGTCTAAGAATGCACGTTAAAATTCTACTTCGCCATGCAAGGAATTCTAGAATTCAATTAATTGAAATCAATATGACATTGATAGGAAAGATACATTTAGAATATGGGGAAGTTCATGGGAGACATGGTATATTGACATAGGATATTGAATATAAATATAATGCTCTTCGTGATAAAATGGAATTGAGATTTAAGAATATTAACAAATATTAAAGAAATTGCATTTTAAATAATAATGATTTCCTCCTCTTTTCTACTTCTCTATACATTTTAAGGAAAAGGTCGTTATTAGAATGGGTACTCAATTAATATAAGCTTTGTGGAAAGGATATTTCATGAAATTGTTAAACTTTTGCAATTGGAGAAAATCTAATTAGAGGTCTAACCCGTTTCAGAATATTTGTCTCGTATCGTAACAATGATATAGCTTTGATGAGTGCAATAACCTTATGAAGAAAAGCGCCATTCAACTCCATTCTGCCTTTCTTCCTCCTTACCTGGACCCAACCTACGATAACAACCCCTTTCTTCCGCTTCCAAAGCCATCGTGCATCATCCGACTCAATCGTAATCGGCGAGTCTGGATTGGATTGGGCTAAAAAAAAGATTCTTCCAGTCTACTACTGGAAGGAATCCCTTCCCTATTCCCCCTCCTCATTTCACCATCTCCCTTTAGTTCTCTTCCTGCCATCATGCTTTTAGCTCCATTCCTCTTTCCAACCCAACCCCACTTCCCTGACAAGGAGATGGCCAATCGTCTCCTCTTAAGGATGCTAATGCCCTTGATGCAAAACTACCCCCATACTGTACATCCGTGCACTGATTCCTCTTCCTTTCCCTTTCAAAGATTCTCGGCCTCTTCCCTTCCCTCTATTTCCAGTTTCCCCATTAGAGTTTTCCTTTCCTTAGTTTAGAGTTTACACTTCATTTCTTTTCTTACAAAGTTCTAGTTTGTGATGAATGTTTAAGTCTACGCTCTAGGATTAAACTCAAATTATGTTGCTTATATATTTCCATACTCCTATTTATGGTTTTAGGTTTTTGTCTTGAGTAATATTAATAGATAATGAAGTATCCATTATTAATGTTGGCATTTTTCTTTCTTCAGCTTAGTTCATTTTTACACATAAACATTGTTTTCATATCATTTAAAGATTATATTTAGTGTGCATTTATATCTGACAAATGAAAACATTAGCAATACATGTATTTTAAGATATGTGAGGAACTAAAAAAATAATAAGAAATACCAACCGACACATGGTAGTGCATTTTTACTCGGTTTATTGCCGAATGTAGAGAAACCAGAGCTGACAATTATATAATCAATAGCTTTGAAATTCATTGAAAACAAGAATTATTTCAAGATGGTTTTTAATATCGGTGAGATTATATGTAGCAACCGTTACATTTTATCAGCGCTTAATGATCTTCAATGTTTGATGATGAAGACAGAGTCTTATGATATATGTGGGTATTCATACAATCTTACACTATTCTTCTTAAAATATCAATATGTGAGGAATAATTTTGTAGATGAATAGTCAGACGAAAGCGACATTTAATTTCTTCAAACAAAATCTAAATCAAGCATATCATATTTATCCTAGTATTAATAAGATTTCGTAATATTTTATTATATATAATTTATTATAACACATTGAACTAGCATTTTAATATGCTTTTATAAGCTTAAACATAATATTTTCAAAATCACATCGGAAAAGTATTAATCCTTGTTAGAGATAAAGAAACACGGTATTTATTGTTTTTGCAGAGGTATATACTCCTTTCTATCTTATTTATTAAAATAATAATAATCATTACAAATATAATTAGGTTTAAAATTTTTGGAATTCTGTTTTGAATTTTTCGTTTCACGCGGGTCTGGACTCAGCACATTCTTATTTTAAATATTATGGCTATACACCTGCTACGTGAAATTCGTTTCCATAAACCTCTTGTGGTATGACACAAAATCATAATTTCAGTTAATGTAGCTGGAGTTCGCCAGGCAGTGAGCAACTGCATAAAATTTAGCATTGGGACTTATTTTTTCCCCCATAAAGCGAAGAGTTTCGAGTAAATGTTCCATGCTTTGGCAGATGTATAGCGACATATTTGGGAATTAGGTAAGGAGAATGGAATGTATATAGGCTGGTATAGATATGCATCCCGGACGATAACTTAGGAGAATACGTGACTGTTACGGCGCATGCTCCTTTCCTTGGACTTGTCTTCCTTTCCCTGGAATGCAAATGCATACAGGTTTTAGTTCTTCTACTGAATATATATTTCGAGTGCAATGCTGGAAAGAGAATGGAGAAAATTATAATATTTTGCAGATTCAATGTTCCATCCCCCTTGTCTCACTGCTAGTGTGGCATATAAAATGTTAAACAATATGCTTTTGCATTGTTCCCATATAACCTTTCTTAGTGCCCGTGTAAGTCCATAAAGCTCTCTAATGTAGTATAATAGAGAAACAGATAGATACATGAAACTCTGTCGAGATATATTTTTCAACTCTACGTTTTAAGATTATGATAAGAAGTAGCCTTTTAATGTTCATTATAACATGTTCATTATAACATGTTCATTAAATTAGTAGTGGCATTTGATATTATTCGTACCATTTTGTTCATTACATAATTGATTTTCGAAACTAAAACAGGTATTCTATTTATGTGTTTAGTAGACATATAACTTCAACACGTTGATTATATTAGATTCCGTTAACAATGGGATTTAGGTAAATATGTAAATATATTTGAATTGCTACTTGAGGGTACCTACAATTTAATCCCATGTTGAAAATAAAGTCCAATTTCTTATTGATAATGCCAGAGCTGTATGAATATTTTGAATTAACTCATATTTTAGGTCCCTAGTAATTATTTAGTAAAGTAATTTCAGTTTTCAGGTACCAAAGAAAATTGAGATATTATTTTTTTAATTGAAATTATTTCATTTGAAGATAAAATCTTTACTTCGGTAATCAGGAATTTGCAAAAGATTGTTCGTGATGTTGAGACATTTTCAGTATTTTATTCTTTTTATAGTTAGAACCTAAATCTAGCTTCATTTAACTATTCGATATATTGGTAGGTTACATAATATAATTAGTTTGGTCTTTATTATGGCCGGCCTCGGTGGCGGCGGGGTAGCGTCTGACAACCCGGAGGTCGCGGGTTTGAATCCCGACTAGGTGGATTTTTCAATCTCTACCTTGGGCATGGTTGTATGTTTCGTCTTTGTTAAAAAAAAACTGTTATAGAGCCACTGTAATTGGCCCCTTAGTGCTGTTTGTGGGAGATTGAAAAATAAATAAAAAATAAATAAAAGAAATTATCCTCACGTTTCCTTATGATGATTGCGAAATAATAAGAAGAAATTATGTGCACATAGATGTTCCTTACTCTGCTTCACGTAGGCAACAGTGTACTTACGAGAAACATTGTATTACGGGTGTAATGTAATATAATTTCCAGGACATTTCTCTATAGAGTAATCAAGCACTTTTCTAGAGGCGATAAAGAACTCTGAAGATCCATGCGTGAGAAGAATCATCGAACGCACTGTGGGACTTTCGATTTCTATTCGCGAATAAATTACAAACATCTACGTCACCAAGTGAAAACGGAAGCCGTGCTTAGCAATTCATTTCTTTTCATTCTCGTGCATGTCTCCGGCTGTCCTCTATAGGGACATGGCATGTGTTCAAAGGGCAACGCTCTCATCTCATTTCAAGGAGAAGAACCGACAACGAACGCAAGGGTTTGCCAAGAAAAGAGAAAAGAAAAGGACAACAGGGAAAGATAGCAGAGATGGAGGGAACTGAACTGAAAGTGCTAGGGAGTGAATGGGAGAGACGGGTGGAGGGGAGGGGGGAGCGGGTTGTGAGAGCTGATGGAAAGATAATATCATGCTGTTGCGTTTTTAAGCGTTGAATAACCAAGGGGAAAATTCATACTATGCTACAAAGTGACGGAGAATGCGTCGAAAAAACCTTATCCAATAAATAATAAAAATAAGTAGAAATACTATACATTATTATGAAACTAGAAAAAAAGGATTTAAAACATTAGACGAATTATAAGGAAACACAAACTGGACAAATTCCACAAATAAAGATTTTTATTACGACCTAGGTTTCTCTAGTTACAGCATCATCAGGTGATGATGCTGTAATTTGTAATAAAAACTGTAATAAAAATCTTTATTTGTGGAATTTGCCCAGTTTGTGTTTCCTTATGATGTTTCGTTTCCACACAATATCGCCTGAATCCTCAGAACATTAGACGAAGCAGAACATAATGATGAAAATAAATAAGCTTGCCTAATGACAAATTTGGAAAAATCAAACACTGAAATATACTGAGTGAGGAAATTTAGTAAATGGATGCAAAAGTTTCAATAAATATGTGGTCCCATATTGTAACTAAATTGAGATAAAGTTAACTGTAAGTAACTGATAAATGATAGAGTGCCCTAAAATAAGTTTTTTTGTAAATGGGATTGCATTAGTTTTCTTGACCACAGAAAACTGTGGAAATTAATAAATTTTTTTTACTTTGACTTAATTCATGCTGCTGAATTTTGTGGCGGGAGAAATGATAAATATATATAAATCCTCATAAATAATTTAAAAAACATTCAAATTTCATATAGAGATTATCGTACTGATTCTAAAACTAGTTCAGTACATCGGTTAAATAATTTATTTAAGACTTTTATCTAGTTTGAGAGGGAAGAGAGAAATGATTTAACGATTTGAAGTTTTGCAATAATCTTTACAACGAATGGACTCAAAATATATGTAACAATTTAAGATTTTCACTGTGTATATTTTGAGTTGTTTACATAAATATTCAATATAGTATCGATACGGATGTGTTTCCCAGTAAATAAATAAGAAATTTACATTAAAGAAATAAATTTCCTGTGGGTGGAAGAATAAAATGTGAATTTAGGACCACAAAAAATAATCGAATGAAGATAAATCAATTTAAAATTTGAATTTATAATCTCAGTATCCTTCTGTCGCGGTGAATACAACAAAAAACTGCCGAAGAGGCAATTCCTATTTCAGAAATCTACTACCCATTCAGTGACCGAATCGAGAAAGAAGGGACTTCATTTAACACGTCGGCTTCACACAAAGAGTTTGCATTGAAATCTACGGAATAACGTATGTAGACTACCACCATTAATGAAAGCGTAAAAGGTAAATGATTCTTTTGAATACGGAGGAGGTTCCTATAGAGCGAAGAGAGTTTTATTTCCACTTAAAAATCGTTTAATTAACTTAGCGGTTGTTAAGGAAATTTCCCTTTCAAGATGAGATTTCCTCTACAAAAGTCAGTGCAGTTTCCTATCTCGTAACATTTAACGTTTGCGTCTAATGTCTAATATAATAGCATGCTAATAAAATAAGTAACTTGATAAAACACTTGGTCGTGTAGTAATTGGTGACATCAGATGAGTTTATTAGGCCGTGAGTGAAATACGCTAGAAATATGCCTTTCCAAACTAGGACAAAACATAATTAACACATTGGAGAGAGAGAGACTTTGTTTTTCCACATAAAAAACTTTATTACACGACTCGGGGTTTCTACTTATTCAGTCATCTTCAGGTGTTGATAAGTCGAAACTCCGGGGATCGTGTAATAAAGTTTTTTATGTGGAGTAAAAAGTCTTTCTCTCCAATATGAATAGTTTCCAGAAAGTATCGCCAGAATCAACACAATGATTAAATACATTTCTCTTGGATATTTATGGTCGAAAAATCTGGTTCATTTCGTTTGATTTGGAAACAATAACTTGAGTATAGGAAGAGTTTGATCTTATGCATATTGTTGAAGATGCTATTTGCATCCATTTGGAACTCGAGAGTTGCAATCGCGTCTAACGGCGTGCTGGATAACCGCGGGAAAGCGCTTCCCTTAATAATCCCCCGTATTCATGCTTTTTAATTCATGCAAGATCACGGCAAGGCAGCGAAAAAGGGGATTAGACAATGAAATGGGGGGATCGAGTGAAGAGAGGGAGGAGTGTGGGGGCAAAGGGAGGGGATTGGGAGTGTGGTAGGGAGGACGAGTAGCGGACGTCACAAGTCTGGGGAGAGGTGGATATCACGCGTGCGTGTGTGCGCCCAAGCGGAGTCCTTTCTCCTTCTGGATCCGAACACTGCACGCTACGCTCACCAAAGTAATCTCGCCCTTCGCAATCCGCAGTTCCTTCCTTTTCCTTTGTGCTTCGGACGAGGGAATCGGAAGGGAGAAATTACGGTCGAGCGGAGAGTGCATCATCCTCCCCTTGCAAAGCTTTAATCCACGGAGCGCGGAGATTAAATCTTTTGGGATTCTTCACGGTGTGTGAAACAATGCCATCCTTTCAAGCCTCCAGAAAGATGGAGGAGAGTGCTGTGCGTGTCAACCATTACTGTTTTAATTGAAAGGGATGTGTTTGCTTAATAAGTTCCTGTGATTGCGGTAATCAGGGCACTGTCATGCTCGTCTCGAGACATGAGTAAAATACGTTATTGTGAGTGTGGCAAACATTTCCCGAGTCATAATTAGACTTTCACAAACGTTTCCTCTCCTCATACTGGTGGCTTTTTCCGGGGCACATGTGACGGGAGTTCTCAGCATCCCCAGGGAAGTAGACGAAAAAATTGGCGAGGGTCCCCCTCAATCCAAAGAGCCACATTTACTGATTAAACATAAATGCTTCCAAAAAAATCAATTGTTTACTTAAGGAGAGGTACTTATCAAACATGAGCGCTTGACTTACGGCTGTAACCTTCACTATTCGGAGTTCTTGGCAGTAATTAAATTGTGTTTTTGAGTTTATTGAGTGGGAATTATTAATAAAAGGTCACTATCAACGACTGAAAAAATCTCAAATGGATAGAGTTAACAATAAAAAAATCCATTTAAGCTAATTAGATATTAAGCTAAATTAACCAATATATACATATTTATATTTTTCTGGCCGGCTACTGTAAATTCTATTACTAATCAAAATTAACCATAAAATACATAAGTTTTATTGCTAACATACAGGTATACATTATACATAAAGGTATACATTATACATACAGGTATACATTTTTCCTAACCACATGCTAAAGAAAAGCTATACTTCTTTTAAAGATTGTAAAATATATATTTAATATATGAAATGGCTTCACTATAAGGATATGCAGTAACAATTCCCGAGTTCTCCATCTCTCTAATATAGTCATCTCCCTAAGTTTGACATTTTTTGAACACATAGATTATGACCACAACTCTATAAATTAGACACTTCCTTAAGTTAGCAACTAACTAACAGAGGTTCTCAACATTGAGTGGAGCTGCGGAATCTGAGGATTTTAAGGCTAAAAACATTAGGTTAACACGAGTTAAGAAACCTAAGTGCAGCAATTAATATAGAAGAAAATATTATTTTAGTACCCTTAAGTATTCAGTATTAATTCTTTTATATCCAGTATAAAATAACTACTTTAAAATCATATTTTAGTCATTTATTTTCATTTCGGTAAAAATCGAAAGAAAAAATTGACTTCTAATGACCTTTTTCATAATGACCTAACTATTCTTATATTTGGTTAACATGAGACATTATGTTATACCAAATGTCATTAATATTTTAAAAAAATACTATTAATTTACATAATGATAGGCTATCATACTAGTAATGGGGTAAAATGCATGTAACGAGTTTATAGCCAACCGGTAAGCCTGGGGGTAGCGCGTTCACCGGCTATTTTTTTTTGGATGTGGTGTGGAAAATGCTTTTACGCACTCCCAGGGAAGTTGGTCCTGGGAAGCTGGAGTTTTGTGAGACAAAGGTTGCTGGTTCGAGTCCCGCCCAGGGCATGAGTATTGTGTTTGTTCATGATGGTATTTTCTATGATTCGAAGAGCTGCGGAATTACCATAGCCCTCGAAGCACCTTATAAAAAAAAATACTGCTACTACGAATTAATAAAATGTAATTTTCGTATAGGTAATTTAACAATGGCAGAATAATATTTATGACATAATTTTTAGGAATATACTAATATAAAAAATAAAATTATTTAGGTTTGCGGGTTATTTTTATGTTACGTTAGGATAATTTGTAACCATACTTCAATTTCGTGTTACCACAAGATCATAATCATTGAAGCTCAATAAACAGCCTTTTTATATCTACAAACCTTAGGGCTGAATACTGGAATGAGCATTTTGATTGACCAAATCAAACACGATAGAAACTGTTCCACCAACAACCTTTCCCCCTTGAGCCATCTCTTTTGTGGACGCTGGAGAATGCCCTTTCTTTCAGTCTTTATGCCTCATTAAGTACCTGCCCACTCATCGTAACTTGTTAAACACTCCACCCTTCGCTAGAGATTCCCCGGGAACGTGAATCTGACAAAAACAATCCCCTCCACTCTTCTTGGAATAAAAATATTTTTTACTGAATAGTTAGCTTTGCCATTTCCATCAGCGTGTGGAAGTAGATGAGGCGATCACAAGAAAACTTATGCTGGCAATGCAGTCGAAAAGGACGTCACTTTATTAGTTCACGAAATAAAATTTCATGTTTGACAGGGAAAGAAGGAAATGGGAAATTTTAACTCCATCAGCACTAGCGCTCAACCAGTCTCCCATATATTTTCTATCAGATTTTTCTGCCAATGACTATTCCATTTCTCGAAAGAAAGTTATTGCTGCAGTTTACGTAATACAAAGTAAACAATGAGATAAGGCAAATTACCGTAGATAGTATATTATAGTATATTAGAATACCACTTAGATTTACTATGGAGAATAAAGTATTAGTGTCATTTGTTACTGATCCAGTTCAGGGGATATCGCTTTCTATTTCTTATGTAGTCATTAAGAGGGTGATTTATTTTATGGATGACTTTCTACGTCTTAGAACACTTTAAGTTTATATGTCATCAATGGAAGTGAAAAATTTACTAGTTCTCATTAAAACTATCATTGCGATCACAACCTTTTCGTGATTTGGAGCGTATTTACCGCATCATAATGTTCGTTTTTACCTGACCTGATGGAGCAGCTGAGAGTACGAAATGGCCAGTTTCCTCTAGGGTCGTAAATTGGACACTATCTTCTCTCACTTCTACCACCATTACTCAGTACCACCTCTGTTTCCACGTGCTCCACCGCCTCCCGCTTCGTTCTTTCCTTTTTGGCTCAGCCCCGCAAACAAGAGCGAATAACTTGTGAGAGCACGTCCGTTCAATCGACTGTGCTATGGCACGGCCTTTCTATACGAAGAAGATAGCATTACGATCGAACATCGCATGGGCGTGACTGATAAATTAGATTCGGTTCCTCCACATACGCCTCAGCGATCGCACTCCACCCTCATAGAGAGAGAGAGAGAAAGGGGCCCTTACCGCCCTCGGATACGAGGCCTCCATCCTACCCCGCCCCACCCCCCCCCCCTCTTCCTCCAGAGTGTGGGAGCGGGGAGGGAAAAATTACTACGCCGCCCCAATGATAGGAGTCGAAATCACTTAGGATCATTACAATCCTGTACGGCACTCCGCTTTTGCCCCACCACGCTCTC
>WURS02474421.1:10496425-10517680 GCA_011762765.2 Rhinocypha anisoptera
GAAAGAGGTAGAAGGCATATCCCTGTCCACCAGCAGTCTTAGCATTAGTGGAGGCTTCCGATTGACCTTGGTTTCCAGGCGAAGTCCTATGTTTTCCAAAGTGGCTCTGATGGAGAGAGAATTTTCGTTGGTGTCCGCCTTCAGCTGTAAGCTGCGGCGGATCCGGTGAGCTTTGGCCGTCAGGACTATCATCCTTTCCCTCCCTCTGGTATCCACGTATTTGGCCACAAGTTGCCCTCCGGCCTTGTCGGAGCCTGCAGCTCCTTGAGCTCCAATGCGTATGTCTAACCCAGAACTTTGGTGTCTCATCGCGACTACGAGGGACATGGTTTTCGCTCGGCCGTCCACAACTTTAAGATCCTCGAGACTCACTCTTGAGACAAAGAGGTCCTCCTCCTTTGGAGAATATTCCAACTCCAGTCTACCCCAGAAAGGTAACTGTAGCGCAGAGCAATAAATTCTAATAATTACGTCCCTTCTGAGAGCCGGATGAGTGATGGTAACCACCGCTTCCAAATTCCCGTGCTCTTTGTCCTTCATGATCGTCATTCCGAGGGAAATTGATTTGGTCTCATTTCTCGCTGCATCCCAATAGAAGGTAACGTTCGAATACGATGCGTTATTCATTGCCATTACTCCGTTCCAGGCTTCCAGCTTGAACGATCTCACAGGAAGGTCTACTTCTAGAGACAGCTTAATTTCATCTTCCCTCAGTAAATTTAAGCTGAACCCAAGAGATTGTTCTCTGTGCCATCTAAGCCTCGTGGAGCAGTGCAGTTTATGCGGAGTTGCCTCCCAGGCCCAGTCGACTCCCAGAGTTCTAGAGGGTAGTTCCATTCTCGCAGTTATTTCCTTCGTCCCGTTGAAGGTGACGTTTATCCCGACGCAGTGTCCGTAGCATATGCGACTGATCCCGGTCAACTCCGTGACGCTATGGAAATCTAATTCGTAGCGCATGGATGCAGGAAGGGTCCACAGTGTTCTAATATAAGCCCCTCCCAAGAAGGATTTGTATGAAGTGTCCGCAGCCAAGGCTATGAACTCTCTGCCGTTATACGACATTTCTAATTTGACCGATGGGCCTTTGTTTCCTTCAATGCTCCAGCTTGCGCCACCGAGGAAATGAACGTCTCGGAGATCTTCCCATTTGGTCTTTAAGTCCAGGCCCAGGGATGCTCCGTCGCATAGAAACCGTCCATGTCCGGATATTTCAGCCAGTTTGGCACCGTTAACGTGCACAACCGCCCCTCCCTCTAGAATGATGTTCGACGCGTAGTTAGCAAACGTGCCTTCGACTTTTATTGCTATTCCCTGGTTCTCCTTACGCGCGCCGAGTTCTGCAACGTATCCATCCTCAGTGAATACGCTCTTGATCTTCACGGACACATCCGATAACACTTCAAAGGGAGTCTTCATTGACAAACCGACGCGGAATGCTTCCCAACTCACAATGTCACGCTCAAAGTCAACCGTCATAGTTTTGTCCTCTGGCCACTTCAGCTCGATTTTCCCCAGTTGCTGTCCGATGTCGATGAATCCTTGGTATTTCTCATTATCAGATTTTATAATTTGACACGATAACACGAACCCATCTTCGTATTTGGTTTTTCCGAATTCAAATTCTATTTCCCCATACTTTTTTCCTGCCCATACCATCAGCCCGGAAGCTTCAGCGTTTGATTCCTCTTTATTAACCTTGGCATAAGATTTTATTTCATAATACCTCGGCTCCTTGCATTCACTACATTCAGAGCTCAGTAACACTTGAGCATTTATATGACCATGTGTTTTTTGAACATTATAGTCAAAAGCGCCCAAAAATCGATTATTTCCAGGAGAAACATTAACTTCCAACATATATTGTCTATTTGTACTGTTTTGAGCGTATGGGTAAGGCATTTTCATCGTAGTCATTCCTATGTAATGCACCTGAGGTTTATTAAATTGTGCTTTTACACTAGCAGACACTTCGAACAATATGTGGCCGTCATTCGCAAACCACGAGGAGGCCGTTAAATTTGCAGACTCCATAATTGCATACGGCGTTTGGATGCATAGTACACCTTTCATTTCATTGCTGTCTAACGTAGCATTTACTGAGAATGGGTTTGGAGAAGTCTTTTTCAAAAGATCAGAATCCAATTCAATCTGTGCAGTTATCGGGAATGCTTTCAATAATATGCTAGCTTTATGGGAAGAGTTCTTATATCTTACCCAAGCCGATGCGTCTAGCAACCCCTCGCCTAAAATAACTGAGGTATCATATTCCACTAAAATATTGGAATATCTAATTACATTTCCCTTAAGAAATCTTCTTCCTTCGTTTTCTCCCATTTCTAGATGTACGCTGTTGATACCATTTTTTGTTTCACACTTAACCGCTGCCTTTAAGGCGTCTATTTCGTTGCTATAAAATGCTGAAGCGTTGACTCCTCCCGTTGGCAACCAAGAAGATGATAACTCAATGATTACAGAGTATCGAAGTCCTGTTTTAAGCTCAAATTTTCCTTTGTGTTCCACTCCTTTCCACATCCAACTAACAGCGACAATTGACTGCTGTGACGCGTCCCAACTGCCACCGATGATTCCACTTACTTTTAGTTTTCCTATTTTCATGTCTCTCCTCAAATATAATTCTATATTTCGATCTCCCCAGGAAGTGGATAGTAGCTTCCCATTTACAATCACATGTTCGAACATTTCGATTGATAGTTGTAACGAATGCTTTGACTCACCGAAGGAAAGGCCAGAATCTAAGTCGTAATTTTTGTTTCCTCTATTTAGAATAATTTTTAATGAAAGTTTTTCGTCAAACATCGGGGGAAGCAGGAGGTTTGCCACTATACCTTTCCCACTGTAATTAATATCGACTAGTCCTTCCTTTTTTCCTAACTTGTAAGTCGAAAAGAATGTAATATCATTCAGGAAACCTCCTGATAACGTTATTTCAGCATCGGGAATTTCAAGACTTGGTGCTGTCAACGAGATATTTCCGGTAATCTCTTTACTTAATTTGTCTAGGCGGTAAAATAAATGCAATGTATTTTCCTTGAAATACCCAGATGCGACCAAGCTATTGTTCTCGTAACTTCCGCTCAAACCGGCTCTGTAATTGATGTTTGGAGAACGCAAGCTGAATGACCCTTTTACTCGGTAGTTTACAAATGCATAAGCCAAACCTCCGCCGTATGTTGCGTTTGAAAAAGAAGTCTTCACTTCCAAACTGACATCCTTCCAGTCAGGATGATCGCTCTGTAAGCTGCATTCAAACGTCAGCGGTGAAGATTCACCGAGCAGCGGTAAGTCTGCTTCTAAATTCAATGCATTCCGTCCCAACAAATCCTTTCGGATCTGTGCTCCTACGAGAATGTATCTCTTGTCTGCTGTGGCCCTTAATTCTCCCGTCAGTCCTTTTTCACTTTCCATTTTCACTGATAACGTTGCGCTGAGGCGAGGAAGAGCATCAAACGGTGTCGTCATGTTCAACTGCCCAACAAGTAGTTCTGAATCTTCCTTCAGCAGGGAGAAGAACATGTTCATGTGGGAGAACTGGTGGTATGGGGTGGTCAGGCTGAAACCTCCTTCTATCCGGCTGTTATCGGGTGACAGTGAGCCACCCTTTGTGTATGCGTCGAGGGCCATCTTCCTTCCGTTTAACTCCAATTCGCCGTTGAAACCGTAGTCTTCGGGCTGAGATCTTATCTTTCCCTTTAGCTTCATCTTCTGGCCCTCTCCCCAAACGGCATCGCTAACGACGTCGTACGCATCCTCCACTCTCCTCCCGGAAACGTCAACAGTCACCATGAACGGTGTCTCCAACCTGATTTTCAAGAGCTCTTTTGGTCTCAGTATTCCCGAAGCGTGGAATCGCGCTGGGGCACTGCTTTGCGAAACTGAAATGGCGGCGTTCATATCCGCTTCGTAAAGATTGAGGTCCAAGATGGCGTCGAAGGATGCGGTGAATTCCTTCTCCGATGCCATAGTGGCGTTGATGTCATATCGAGGGCCCTTGACGTTGGCAGTGGCCTCCACTTCTATTCTTTTCAGGGGATCCCAAGGGGTTCGGATGGCGAACCGTCCCCTCGCCGACCCCGTCTGCTCCACGAATGCCCCGTTGGCTGATATTTCCACCCTGCCACTTTCCCATTCGGCCCTGAGCGTCGCGTCTCTCTCGTCGTCCTGTCCGCCCAACTCAACCTCCACATTCAGTTTCTTCAGACCCACGAAGCTCGTTTCGACGGAAAGGGAAGCCCTGGCTGCATTCTGGTCCAAAATTCCGTTCGCCTTAGCGTGGATCCTGTGGGAGTCACCGTAGGTCGCTAAGAGATGTGCTTCATTCATGTCGTTCCTGAGGTCGTATCCGGACTCGAAAAGAGCAGAGCCTCCTCTTAGTGAGATTTTGGAGTGTGATCCCTGCTGATGTTGCATCGTCCCGGCCACGTTCGCCAAAGTGGATCCGCCCCGCAGTAAAGTGGCTTCCATTTCTAAGGAATCCCCTTTTTTGTTGCCGACAATACCCCTGGCCGTCCACATTCCGTTATCCCCCGGAGTTTCTAAGTTCACTTCGAAGCGAGTCCTTTGGGATTCATCGGGGATTAGAGACGCATCGAGTTTTATCTTCCTTTCCACCGACATTCCTGATTGTAAAATCACTTCTAGATTCAGACCATTGTCGTCCCCATTGGTTCCGTCTAAAGACCAGGAAAGTAACACTGGAGACGCCCAACCTGATAGGTTAACTTCCAAGCTGACTTTTTTCGGTGGTATCCACACAGTTTCAAAATTAAAGTTACCATCATCTCCCCATTTGATTCCTACGTTTGCTGTTAAATGCATTGGGTCAACCATCCAGAGTTTTCCTGAGACTGACCATTTATTAGTGCCATGCACGTTAGCCCAAAGGTCGACTACGTAAGGTTTCTTTGGTTCTGACTTCACCGATGCCGTCATTTCTCCTTTGATGCCCTGGCCTAATTCATACATCAAAAGCACTTCTTTGTAAGATCGATTGAAAATCCTGCTTCCTCTTAACTTCAGACTGCTATAATCTGGAACTGGCGTTTTCATCTCGAAATCAAATTCATTCTTATCGACCCTTCCAGTGAGGGAGTAACTCGTTTCTCCATAGTGGTAGGTAGCAGTAACACTTTTTGGCGATTCATCTGAAAAGTCATAGTTCAAGCTGACGAATAAATCCTGCGTAAGCGGAGTCGTGAACTCTAAATTAGAAACAGCTCTTAGCGAAGCGACTTCGAGCTTTCCTTTTAGCCGCACCATCTCTTTATCTGAGTCTCCCCAACGTAATGAGGAGTCTGCTATTGCTCCAAGTTCCTTGTACTCCAAATCGACCGACAGAGTAACTTCTTTGCCATCACGCCACTGCGAACCTTTGGCCTTCGCCATGCCTGATAATCCTCCTTTTGGTACTTCAGCTTTTATTTCAGCTTCTATCACCTTCCCTAACTCGCCCCATGTCGTATCCACGCGACCTAGGAATTCTCTTTTTTCCGGTACTAACTCCCACCTTACAGAAGCATCATATTTTTTGTTTCCTGGCATACGCACAATCACTTCCATTTCTAGGTTGAATAAATCCGGATTGTGCTTGAGTGAAAACTGAACACTTTTGTTAGGTCCTAAGTTGGCGCTGGCTTCAGTAGTACTGGCCATGTTTGCAACGACTTCTTTTTTCCACATAGCTTCTATCAGTTCGTATCCTTTTACATTGGATACAAATTTGATTTTTCCGTCGTAGTTCGTAGGTATGTCTATAAATATGGTCCCTTCCAACTCTCCAACCCTAATTCTGGTTTCACTATTACGCCAATCGTTGAAAACAGTAACTCCATCAAATTCCTGTGATGCGATGGGAGGAACAACTAATTTAACTCTGAAGGTATCATCTTTGTAAACACCCGATCCATGGAAAAAAGTGCGACCTTCGGCTTCAGATTTGGCTCTTATGTACTTTCCTTCGGGTGTCTCACCCGAGAAATCATATTCAAATTGTAGAATGATAGTCTCAAAACCGGGATTAACGGTGTTTAATATTATCTCCGTATCCACTGCCCTCTCTTTAGTGCGTAAGTGCCCTTCCACACCCAGCATTACCTCATCGTACAACAGCGACTTGATTTCCACCTCCAAATTCCACTCACCTTCACTTTCCTGTTCATAGAAAAACCTCGTGACCGATCCTAGTTCTTCAAACCCCTCAATAGGCGTCGTTAGATTGGTCGTAATTCTGAAGAGACCCGGGATCTTTTCCAATTCATTGTGAGAAACATACATCTCGTCTCCTCGACGCGCTGTGATGGCCACACTATACAAGTCACTCATATCCCACGCAGCTGTTCCTTCGAGATCTTCAAATCCTTCAAATACTGTATTTGCCTTTGCCTCAACATTTCCATTCCCATTGTAGCTTAAGAATAAGTGAAATTTCTCCAGAAAAGATACCAAGGGGGTGGAGATGTCGATTTTTATTTCTGACCCTTGATCCGGCCTATGAAGACTTATTTCTAAGTCCGCGGAGGTCATTTTCTCCATCCTGAAACCATCGACATTTATAATTGCACTTGCGTTTAGTGAATAAACCCTGCCAATATGTCTACTCCAAGCCATGCTTGCATCTAGCCTCCCCTCGAATCCGGGCAGGGAAGAATTAACTTCCGTTTGGAACTTGAAGTCTTTGCCGCGATCAAGCGCTGCTGATACAAACAGTAAGGTATTCTTATTCTTACTGAGGATGATGTGTCCATTTTTATCGGCGTCTCGTTTTCCTTTTATTAGATACGAGACGGAGGGCATAGTGAACATCGCAAACGCGTTCTCTCTTTCCACACGAGCCTTTGCCTGCAAGGTCTCATACCCTTGGAATGGCGTCTTCGCGTTTAGTTCCAAGCTTTTCTCCGTTGTAGCCATGTCGTATATACCGTCCACTGAGAACTCAGATGGAGACGGCGATGCGAAATTCCAACGCGTGATGGCAGATGCCCGGCCTGCTCCCCTCGAAAGTCTTCCCGTCACTCTTCCCGAAACAAGAGTACTCATTTGATTCTTTTGTGCTTCAAATCCGGCTTTCATCTCTTTTCCCGGTGGAAAATCGTAATATACTTGGGTTTTAATCTCCTCCCAACCGGGAACGGCCGTTTCAACGCTAAGTGTTACACTAGCCGAGTGATTTCTCCAATTTTCGATTTTTCCAAATAATTTGTATTTTTCATCTTCCTTGGTCAGTGTCACCGTGGCGGCAGTTTTGTTGATCATGTCCTTTTCCAGCGTCAATGACAGTCGTCTAAAACCCTCGATTGGAGTGGTCAATACCGCAGTGGTTCCTTGATCAATAGCTGAAATCGACACCGTGTAGGCCGGTATTTGATTTCCGATGTTGATACGCAAGTCTACTTTTCTTTTAATTTGATATTCCGCTTCCAGACCAAAAATCCCAATCCCTCCTGGTAAATAAGGCGATGATATCAACAGTCTTCCTTCGTAGTTCTTTAACTTCTCTTCAATTTTTCCCGAGAAAATGACAGAGGAAGTTCCACCTGTTGTTATCAAATGTGCTTTCGCGTCTAATTGACCTCGTCTACTTGCGTCGTAGTATAAGGACGCATCGACTTTTTCGAGTCCCCTTAGAGGCGTGAGGATGACGAGGTTTCCTTGCATGGAGGAAGGAGTTGGCGATGCTAAGGCTCCTAGCATCGACGCTTGTGCACCATTGAAATCCAGAAGTAGGCTGAGTTCTGTTCTTCGTGAGTCTGAGTCGACGGAATATTGGCACTTAGCTTCGAGATTTTTGTATCCTTCAACGGGTGATTTTACATTCAGAGACGCATTGAAGAATCTTGCTCCAGTTTCGGCGTTTCCACTTATTCGGTAAACAAGTGCCATTCTCTGATACTCAAGAACGAAGGAAGGTCCCGGGGTATTGCTGAAAGTGGCTTCCGTCTTCACATACTCGTAACCGACAAAAGGCAGACGTAATAACACTTGAATTTCAGTTAATGATTCGTCCATGTGCAGTTTACCAGTAAGCTGGGACTTGATTGCGTCGCGATCCAATACGGCTTCCAGGTGATGATCCCCGTTAATTTTATCATATGCCATGAAGTAAGACACCTTTTCCATACCTTCCATTTGACTCCTTAAATCTATGCTAAGCTTAGCCGAGTCCGTGCTCTTTTCAACGGACCCGGAAAGAACCAAGTAATCAGTGCCATTTTTTGTAACCGTCAAAACTACCTTCGCGTCATTAGTTAAATCAATTTCCAGTGCGAAAGATCTTTTAATTGGAGCCTCAATAATTGTGCTGGCGCTGTACTTCCAGTTATCCAGCCTGATCTTGGCCGACACATCTACATTGGAATGCAAAATCTCATTATCTTTCTCTGTCCGCATTATCAGCTTGAAATATTTTTCGATGGATAGTAAGTCAAAGGCTAAATTTATTACGGTGAATTCTTTCACCCCCGCGGGAGATATCTTCAGGTTCGCGTTGGCTGTGAGATACTTTGGGAAGTGAAATGACGCAATGATCTCAGCCCGTTCATTGTTATCCATCGTAGCAAAAAGATGAACGGTTTTTTTCTCCACAGCAAAATTGTAACTCACCCCGAAATTCATTGGTTGACAATTGTCAATCGAAATCTCCGAAATTATACTTGTCAGTGGACCTCCCCTTTCCATACGTGATACAATGGTTAAATTTTTCTGCCTTTCCCCATAGGTGACAATGATTTTTGGCTGGAGCACAGTTATACCTGCATCCGTCGTTATACTCTTTGGTATTTCCAAATTCAGAGAGAGCGGGTGCGTCCATTGGAGGGCGACAGCTATATTTCCAACGACAGCTATGTTCTTTGGATGATTCTCTCCGCCCCAGGCGAAATTAAGATTAAAGGTCATGGCTTGTTCCAATCCTCTCATATACGTATGAGAGAAATGACTGATGGAATTTCCGTCGAAGCTATTAATGAGTGTAACATTGACAACCGGTAACTGAACGTGACCCTCCCACCCCCTGTAGCAATCCAGCCTGCTCTCCCAGTTAAGCAAGTCCTTCACGTCAAGCGAGTGCTTCCCACTTATTCCCGGAACAGCCACCGCCGTCTCGAAGTTACCCTTTCCCGTTCGGGCAAAGTCCACCACGAACCGTAACCGACCCGACCTAAGGCGGGGGCTCGCGGCCGTCACGCTGCAGTGAAGCGCTCGGGGTCGCCAGGTTTGACCTCTCGGTGCGTGTCCTTCCTCGTCACGGGCTTCCAGAAGCAAGGAACTCGTTTCACCGTTGAAGGTCACTTCAACCATGCTGCGAATGTTACTTGTAGTTATTTGGTGTTCCAGTTTCGTGGAGCCAACCGTACCGCTGACGCCCCCCGAGAGCCTCACGACGAAGTCATTCCTGGAACGCAGCGCGGCCTCAATGTCGACCTCCGCCACCGTTTTACCTCCGTACTTGATCTCCAGTTTCTCACGGAGCCCCTCCCTGTCGGCAAAGTTGTGTCTCAGGGAGCCCTCGATCGCCGAAAACCAAGGTGCCTCGAGATTCACGTCCACGTTGGCCACCTGAGGGATCAAGAAGATGCCCGACACGGAGGCGACGGCCGACCTGGTCCCGTCTAAGTACAACTCCGAAGACATGATCGACCGACCTCCCGAGTCTCCGGAGGAGTAAGAGAAGACGGCACTGCTGTTCTCGTACCCACCGACTTTGCAGCTCAAGTTGAAGTATCCCCCGCCGGATTTGAGTCCGGAGACAGCGAAACCCATGTCCACTCCATTGTTCTTTGTGTCGTAAGGGCGCCTCCAGGAGAGGGATGCCGTCATGTCCGCGTCCCTGTCACCACGGCGACTGAAGGTGAACTTCGTGCCTAAGTGTCGTAGGGTGTTGCCCGAGGAACGGATTAGAGCACTGCCCGAAAGCAAAATATCCCTTTCCGTCTCCTCCAGCGCCCAGGCTAAATTGGTGAAGAAGGCCTCGGCGCCGTTCCAGACGATCTGCACCGTTGTATTGGTTCCCAGGGGTGACGGGGACGCCCGGTGCCGTATTGAAACGTGGGCTTCTCTGATGGATTCCATGGTGCTCCTCACTTGGAGTTCCAGGTTGGCGTTACTTTCCCACGGCGACGCACCGTCTTCAGGCAGCACCATCGTCAATTCGGAGGCGAGGTTTGAAATCTCCTTTCTCCAGTTTGCGTCGAGCTGAAAGTTTGAAAATCCATTTAATGTATTTACGCGACTCCCGTTCTGTTTCTATGAGCATTGATTCAGAATGGCTTAATGTCTAATCTTAGCTCAGTGACCCTGTTGCAATGCTTGCAAAAATATTTTTTCTCCAAAATTAATGCATCATATTCAACATGAGGAAACGTATTAGGAAAACGAAAAATATTAGAGAAGTCCGAACACATGGTTGTTTTAGGGTTGCTACTTAAATAGCTTTAGGTCAGGAATTTCAAAACATTTTAAAGTTTAAAAGGTCATTTTTGGATATACTCAGGAACCAACTTTAAAGAAAAGAAGACTACCGACTGCAAGAATTAATTTATATGAAAATGGAACTCGTTAAAATGTTTACGTATTGGACAAAATTAATTAACTTACTAAATATCTTAAGTTGCAATAGTTCCATTTACTGTTACAAATAAATAATTATGTTAATTAATTATATGTACTCATTCGTTTCTATTCCGTCCTGCGTAGGAGGAGCAGATATTGGAAGTTAAACAGTATACCAATTATAATTTTTAGGGTTAAGCTTTTCAACTTAATTTAACCTTTAAACCATCTCCATTATGGATAAATCTTAATTTTTTAAAGTCTGAAATTGTAGAAGCCTTACCGTTCCGTGAAATCTTTTTCCATCCCACGTGTACACGGCTGAAGCCGATTGTTTTTCGATGCCAAGGAATGGAGTTTGTAGCCTGAGGCTGTATTTAGCTCCTCCTTCTTTCCTCTCCGTGTGTACAGCCAAAGAGATCGCTCTGTCTGAAGCCCAAGATAAGTCTGCTGTCACATCGTCAGGCCTAAGTGAGAATCAATGGTAATTTTAATTTCGTATAATATAATATACCATTGTCTGAAACTCATTTAATTTTAAATTAAATTTATTATGGACAAACTATTTAAAGGAAACAGGAAAAAAGAGTTTTGCATATATTTACGATAGTTTTATGACTAGTAAATGAGAACTACTTAAAATAAGATAGTAATTTCATCAAGCGTCGCAATAAAATTCTTGAAAATACTGATGGAAAAATAACCGGGAATGCAGAATTCATACGGAATTACGTTTCAGCAAAACATTGCCCTTCTTACATTATTTGACCTTGTCCTCTGATCGTCCTTCCTGGATATTCCAACCACACGGAGCCCATTAATCCATGATTAGCCTTATCCGAGACTTTCTCGCCGTAACTTCTTGATCTCATCTTGCTTGTTACTCCCAAGAATTCAAGAGTGGCTCCCGTGAATAGGCGTTGATTGTTCTCTTTATCCCAATAGAGGTCCACTTCCAAACCGTTCAGCCCTTCTCCAACATGAAACTGAAATGAAATTCGTACATATTGTAATTATAGGAAGTTGCAAGAGCTTGGTTAAAAGTAGGATAAAATCAATTGCTAAACGTGGACTAATTCATTGTTAATTTGTTGGAGTATTGACTCCCTCCCAAAGTGGGCTATACATCCCCATAGGGAAGATAGTAGTCCTGGATGTCGTTACGGGCGTTAAGATCAGAGAATATTTCCAGGTGGGTGTTAAGTAATTGTATTGTTGAAAAGAGTTGAGTTATAAGATGACTCCAATTTTTCCTGGGTGACAAATTTTTCTATAAATTCAAAGGTCTCCGGTTTCCGCAATGACAAAAAAATTAACAATGACTCTGGTTAGGAAAACCTCCTTGATATGCAATATAATACTTTTATTTTTCTTGCGAAGCTCTAATACTCCTTCTTAGCATCTTCAGCAATACCAAGAAAAAAGAAGCCAAATTAAACTCTCCATATTGGTTTACTCTATCGGTATCATGTTATTCAGCAACCGTTCACACCTTCAACCGAGAGTAATTCTTAAGGTATTACTTCACTGTAGCGGTTGTCAATAAAAAATGACTGAAAGTTATCTTTAATATATGGAATTCATTTTTGCGCCTAAACATCGTTTTACGATAAATATTATAAGTTGAGCCATTTATTTTTCCATTTACAAATAATTTAAGTATAGTATAATACCCTAAATTGATTTGATGATACCCACGAAATTTTTCATTATTAATGTTAATTAATAATGTTAGAATGCGAAGCTTCAACATCAGTATCAATGTTTGGTCGATGGCGTATCATGAGATGATTCTGGAAACCAGATAATTATAATTTTCAGGAGAAACTTCTAGGGACACACTGTGACATAAATTTTATCTTATCTAGAAAATTAAATCACGAAATTCATTTGTTCTTTTTCCCCTGGTATTGAAATGAAGTCGTGTTCATAAGCGGATAATGACTTGTTAGTCTTGCTCACCTTCGCGTCCAGCGACATCCTCCTCCCCAGGCCCAGTTCCAAGTAGAGACCCTTCGTGGACGGGTCGTCCGACATCACGACCTTCCCGTCGTACTTTTTGCCCATGCTAAGCTCCGCCACACCGGTCACCGTGTGTTCCGCCTCGCCCGTTTTGGTGTAGTGGACCTCCACCATGTACTTCCTGGGCTTCTCAGTCGACAAAAAGAGGCTCGCCCTACGATCCCTGTTCGTCATCTGCAGAGCGAAGTCCAGTGAGGGATCCTCGGTCGTCTTGTCTACGTGCTCCCTGCCGTGGACCAACCAGATCTTCCCTTCCAGCCTCCGGTCCGAGTTGCTCCTGTTTCCCCGGTCGGTGTACGTGCCGATTGCTTCCGCGGCCCCAGTGACAGAGCCCCACCACCACTCCATCCCACCATTCAGCTCGTATGTCCGCCGGCGCATGTCCTCCACTTTGGCCCTCATGGCGAACACCCTCTGCCCGGGGCTGTGGCTCTTCTGGCCCACGTGGAGGGTCCTAGGGAAACGGATCTCGGAGAACATGGAGTACCTCGTGGTGGGGTGTTGGAGGAATGTGACGTTGAAGACGGATGAAAATTCGTGGTTCAGTCCCATTCGAAGTATTGCGTGCTGAACTAGCTCCTTGTCTGTGAACTGATTGAAAATCGTAGTGGAGAGTTATGGTTTGTCTTTGCTGGGGGAAAAATTGTCTTAGTTCGACAAGAGTTTTATTGAATAAATGAGTAATTGGAATTGAAAATCTGTAGATAAAATCTTGATAGTAATAATTCTTGTTGTTATTTGATGGCTATGAACTTATTTTGTCAGTCCTAGAGAATCTAGAGAGGCGCACATTTTAAAATAGTATTCGCCCTCTTATTGTGACTGATTCGATTCTTGTAAGAGCTTTTTGTAAAAATTTTTATGAAATTTCAAAAGTAACAAAGGAACACAGGTACAATGGAAGAAACTTGCTAATACCATGGTGTACGATCTTGCTCTCATTAAAATTTGAGACTTGAGATCCTTGAAAATTGATTATGACGTTGAGATACCAAAATAACCCTCTCGGTTCATTTATACTTGAATTATGTCGTGTCACATTGAAAATGTGTTTATCTTTACAATGACTACGCAAAAGCAAACTTTTGTGATCTAATTTTTAGAATAAAAAAACAACACTCAATGACATGGTACAGCAAATCAAGGGTAAATGTTGAGAAGGGTAATCGAGGGAATCTGGAATAGAATCCTGCCGGGTGCAGATGAACCGAATTGTAGAATTAAGGCGTTTTGATGAGAAAACTAGTGAGATTACAGGAAAAGTAAAAGAAGATTATTCTTATATATGTTACTGAAAGAAATTTTTAAAATGTTGCAGATTTAATGTTATGTACTCATTAATATTGATAGTGGTTTCGCACCTAAAAACAATATAAAAGAACAAAGTAAATATATTAAAATTAATAATATAAAAATTAAGTAATGAAATGGAGATTGTAGTATGTTTGCTAAAATCCGTTTTTCATTATTTGTAAATAGGTGATACGTGAGTTGCTTTAAAAAAAGCTGCACTTACTTGATGCTTTAGACTTATGTCATAATGGAGCTTTTTCGCTCTGCAAGCCAAAAAGAACCGGAATGCCAAATGCTCCCTTCCCCTTAGTACCAGCAGTGGTCTCGTCTCCCATCGAGGCCCATCCTTTCCAAGTTGTAGCCGTCCTCTTCCTTCAAAATATGGACCCTCGCTAATTGAGGAATCCCAGGTTGCATCTATTTCGTAGTTTGGAAACTGTGTTGACTGAAAATAAGACAGAACTCTCATTATTTTCTCAATTCATATCCAAAGTCCGCGAATGATAAACCCAATCAATACTTCCTGTGCCCTTTCCTCCCTTACACCCGATGTGAAAACCTTTGACGTGGACTTGAAACTTCACCATTATCTATTTAACATTTTATAAAGGGTAATGATAAACATAATGATAACTTTGGAAGTAGGTTTTGCAAACCTGATGTATGTAAAAAGGTGGGCGGACCTCGTGTTTTGGCCATAAACAAACATATAATTGAAGCTAGGCATTACTTATACCAGAAGGATTTAACATTTCAAAAATAAACACCTTTATTCTTGCCACCATTTTTGGACTTTGGGATGATGGTGGCAAGGAAACATTATGAAACTTAAATTATGCATGCAGATTGCAGAAATATTCTTGAAAAGGAAACAAGTTCTTATGATTGTTCATCGAGAGAGGTCGCACTCACAAGAACAGTTAAATAGGCGCTGTCCTTTGCCAAAGCTCCCTTGGCGTTGCGCAAATATCGTGCCGAAACCTCAAACGTCTGCTCTTGCCCCCCTCGGATGGAATACTTGAAAGTGGCCTTTGCGTTCACGAATTTTCCGGCGTCCTTGTCGGCGTCGGTTATCCCCTTCCCTTTTGGACTTCCTACTGTCCTCTTGAAGTTGCCTTGTATCGTTCCATTAATGAGGGAGGATTTCACGGAGCCAATGAGGTCATATCGGCCACCGTCACTGGTCAGGTCACCTGAGAAGAGAGATCCGCGTGAGTATGATGCCTCGAAAGTTGCATCTGGGGAGATTTTATTCAGTGTGAAAAGACATCTCGTTTCAAACATTTCCCACCAAAATATTTAGGACATTAATAAGATATATTCGTCATTTGGATTCATAATTTTTCGCTTTCATCATGTCATGCGAACTGATGAATTTCAAGAAATGAAAACATACAACTAGAAGTCTGTTTTTAATGCAGTATGAGCATTAAACGTTTGGAAAACTATTCGCGAATTATTAAAAAAACACAAAGATAATTATTTATCTTTGGTAAGCATGGTCAGTATATTCAGCATTGTGAGCCTACAGTAGTATTTTTGAGGGAAATTATTCTGGAATTTTGAGGTGCCTATTTGAGGAAATCCAAGATTTATCTTACGCCTATTAACTTTTCAATCACTTCAAAGGATTCACTTTGTGTATTGAAGTCATAGATAGCAATTATCAAATACCGAAACTTTTATTTTTGACCGTACACTGAAAGTAAGGAAAAACGTAATTTTTCGTAAGTGATAATTTTTGAAGATGAGAATTAAATACGTTTTGTAAGTAAGCCTAAATTCGTATTTAGTCAATCAAAAGTAAAGAACCGTCTATCTGCATTACATTTGTCATCATACGGCGCGTTACCAAGGAAAGATGATAGGGGAGAGATAAAGAGGTAAAAGGTTATTCCAAAGGGGAGTCGCTAGTTGTGGAAAGGAAATTTTCAGCTGAACGGGTTAGCCTGGTGGGTAGCGTGCTCCGCGGCTAACCCAAAGGACGCGGGTTCGATTCCCGCCCAGGGCATGGATGTTGTATTTGTCCAGATGGGTTTTTCTATGTATTGAAGAGGTGCGAAATGACCATAGCCGTCGAAGCACCCTATAAACAAAAATTCTACTCCCCTATCCTTGTTCGTTAATATCACAGATTACTGTGGTTATATTTTGACATGTCTTTGATTTGGACCACCTTTCCCCTTGAACTTCTGCCTTTTCTATACGTTGAGGAATCAATTTTGTAAAATTAAAGTAAGCCATGTCAGAGATGGAAGAAATGACTTCAATTTTACGTTTTTGTTCTAGGTTTATGCTTTATAACGTCCTGACACTTATTTTGTGCAAAAATTGCAGCATTCCTCTTAGAATCTTGTAGTAAAAAACTTCATCTATAGCTAGTTACGAAGTTTTCCACACAATTTGGTAAAATATAACTTTTTATAATTTTAAAAATATAACTTTGAATGAATTTTTAAATAAACAATTGCAATTTAACTAAATTTCCGGAGATGCGATAATTTTACAAAACTAAAAAATGCACCAGATTAGAACAGCTGTTCCTAGGTTCTATTTTTCCTTGCAAGTTACTGCATAATTGCTGTTATACCTAATAAAAACCTTTATTGGTGGGTCAAATATTATAGTGTACCTGACACAAAATTAACCTAAATTTGACATTTCAATTTCGGTATTTCGAACACCTTTTTAGGATTAGGATCGCAATGTTTCCATTGAGTTTCTACTAGGTCTCTCCTATATAATATTAAAACCATGAGCACCAGTAAAATCCACCGCACTGACCATCAATTGTAAACAATGTTCCACCTTATATTCTTACGGCGTTCCGCTGTAAAAAGATCAATCGCGCAATGCGTCGATATTCCGCCGAAAAATAACTAGAACACTTGCGCGAACATTTGCACCGTGTAAACGATCTTTCTTCGACGACGCAATAAATACAATGACATTCACGGTTTCACGTTCATTGGACCCACGCAAGTGCATGCACCGTGTAAACACGGGTTAACTATCTGCAACATTGTCCTTCGGACTGACTCCGGTTCTATCTTTTGAGGCCAAATAGACTTCCCGAATGGATAGAGATACTTCTCTCGTGATATAGGTCCAGAATTCTTTGACCAGTCCAGGCCCCCGGAACTCTGCGGGTCTCTGCTGAACTTTTTCAGTCCCATTAGACCTCCGAGGAGTTGGTTTGGGTACCCATAGGATTTAAGACCATTAATGGTTAATAGGTAGATATTTTAGACATTTTAGGATAAAAAGGTAGATATTTGTTGATAAAAAATTAATTTCTCTAATAAATATTTTCGATATAGATTGGGACAATAGCTGCGCCATGAATATGGTCAGGGACCGCGATTCCTGTGAAATACTGTTAAAACTAAAACGGTTATACTATTCACCAAACCATTTGCGTGCCCATTAGTGGAAAAAACATATTAGACGAATTTCTCACGAATCCTCCGGAGTATCGTATATAAAATGCCACTGTTGACGGTGGCCTGAGCTACCATTAGGCTGTAAAGGTAGCCTTTGACATATTAAACCAAATATAAATTTTTTATAATTCCCCAAGCTGACTCCAGCTACTTTCGAATTAAATTAGCCGCCACGCTTCCTGTTTCCAAATCGCATGCGCACAAAGGAAACTCCGAGAGACTTTATAACTAAGTTTCGTCCCACCAATTCACCAGTAATTAGAAACGTACAAAATGATATATCGTAACAATGAATTACGGAATGAGCTAAAAAAACAGAGAAATCTGCATTCACCTGTCTGGAAGCTCGAGTACTATGAGAAGTTCAAGGAAACCATCAGACCAAAACAGCACGATACAATGTACTTCGCGAATACACACGTAAATAATATGAGACTATTTAGACGATGACCCTAAAGTGGTCCGGGAATACATTAAGGAGATACAGGACAATTAGCAAATTATAGATTCACCGAGGGATTCTGACGGGAGGCTCAAGAGCCTCGATGGAAAATCAATTGCTCAGAATAGGTTCTTCTAGAATGTTCTAAAAGAGAGTAATTAGGTCAAAATTACCCGTTACGGGTGATCGTTCTACAATGTGTAATTTACATTTTGATTAATATGAGATTGTCAAAGTCAACAATACTCCTGGACCAAATAACAGACCAGCGAGTGTAGTGAAGGAATCATCTGTCAATATTGCGCCGTAGCCCGAAATAATTTTGTGGAATATCCCTCGAGCAAAACCTAATTCCAAGAGACTAGAAAATTGTTAAAATCACTCCTTTTATCGAGAGAGGTCTGGAATATTCAAATAGCTACAGTCAGATTTACCTCTCGTCACTGTCGTGTAAATGATTGGCTTGCACAGGTAGTAAGTTCGATCATGTCACATCATAGCAAAAGCTTTTTAATCAGCAATTGCCATGGGTTTCGGAAGTCACACCCCTGCGAAACTCAGCTCGCGTTTTTCACCCACGACCTACTAGCATCAGTTGAGAATGGCAAACAGGTCTGCACTTTCAAAAAACGGTTAGACTTAAAATAGACGTGTACACGAAATGTAAATATTGGGGATTAATGATTGTGTTATAAATTGGCTGATATAGTGATTGTTCGGACAGGAACAGAGACTTTGGCTTTGCAAACTTTTTTATTTGTTATCCCCCATATTCATCATAAGGTTCTAAGGTATTATAGCTTAGTAATGAAAGCTTTCACTGTCATTTAAAATGAAGTATTAAAGAAAGACTGATATTTACTACTAAATATTGGAAGTAAACAATTTATGAGCAACAGTGAGGCTTCTAAAATTATTTTGCACCCATTTAAAAATTTTTGCAGCTGCAAAAATATATATGGCAAGATATAATGAAAATACCTCTTAACGAATAAGATAAACAACTTAGCACGACATCAAGTGGAGCTGCTATAAAAAGTATATGTTATTGGTGAGTGTTTGTGGAGAATTGATGGAAAAAGAGATTTTACGATATTTTCATTAGCGAATGCAACAAGTGAAAATAAAAAAAATTTGTAATAAAAATCTTTAAGGGATAAGTCTTATGCAAAGACTGCAAGAGAATATACGAACAAATTGGCATGCATTGTTTAATGGATTAGTATCTTAGGTCGCTTGGTTACGGATTGAGGAAGCCATGATCAGAAACGTGTACCTCCCCGGTATAATTCAGGCCAAACCACAATGATTTACTGGGTACCGGTATATCCAAAAATAAGACCAAGGGAACTTAATTACGCCTCTCCAACCACGATGTTTAAATTTCTCTCTCAAAATTTTTGTTGTCTCTTATAATGAAACTAATCAAGTTATGTGCAATGTGCTTTTTTTCTACGATACGAATGCCACGACAATTTAACAAGCTCCAAACTTCTGTTTCCTCGGTGTCACCCTCCCTCGTAATGCTTTACAAGCTTTAGAGGTAATCACGTAAAAGGATTTTTTAAGACTCCTAAGGCAATTTGTCTTTCATAAAGTAATGTTTGAAAAATAAACGAAATTCTCTTTCATGGACTTTCACTTAACTTTTTTCATTAAAACGTCAAACATAAAGAAATGGCTCTATTAATTGAAATCCAGTGTGTGTTCATATAAGAAATACTGGTGACTGTAATTAAGCAGATTGAGCAAGCACCAGTGTCCCAGTCCTAACACGGACTTTTCAATTTTCTCTATACCATGAAAATAAGCCTGTATTTCGACAATTTCAAGTGAACATTTTTATTGGCAACATTGTGATAAACTTTCTTTCCGCGTAATTACCAAATAGAATACATTGATTTGATACACCGAATGTATTTATATTATCCCTTGTAACTATTCAAATGCATTTAACAAATAAATAATTTCAGAACTATTAAAGCTACATATTTCACATGTATAATATGAGGCATGCATAAGTATGTGACATGATTTCAAGTTTGGCGAAATTAATGGAATCATCACACAGAATGAAATACTTATATCACTGCTATTTTTTTCCGAAACTAAAACTTCTCTCCATTAAGTTCATATATTTCAATTGATGAATATTGGCATTACCTACTTTAACATCAATCTGAAGTAACAAATGAAAACTAAATTTTGGCCTTTTATTTTTACTTTCTTGTCTTAAGCGAGGGATTTTATTCGTAATCGCATTTAAAATATCTAAAACAATTTTATATGAGGCATGTGATTTTTTCGTCAACTTTCCTGCAAATTGAACTCCGTTTGTGTTCTGTAATCGAATCTTTTTTAAAGTTATTATGCGATTCAAAGCCCTCAAAAATGGAAAATGTCAAAAGTCGGGAATTCAATTTCTTCGTCGTAGGTAAATATATCACGAAAAGTCGCTATCTGTATACTCGTTCCTTCGGCAGAGTTTGTTCTACAAAAATAATCTTTTGATCCTTAACTGTCCTTGCTTTGGTCTTCAGAGGGGTTTACATCATAAGCATAAACTTCGTGTCCATTAATTTTCTCAACTGTCAGAGGATTATCGAAGTCAATTTTCATTTTCCTTCCATGTAACGTCAATCCCAATACTGATTTGTTTTCAACAGAATCTCCATATATTGCTTACTTAGTTAATATTATGACATAATTTACAGTTATTTAAGCTCAGATAAAAATCAACATATTTGTATCACGCTTGATACTTCACGCTAGAATTTAAATTCATAAATACATCCAAAACCCACCAACTGGCAGGTGAATATCGATTACGAAATTATTCATGTAAGAGTTAATATCTCTATCTCGATAAAAGGATACTCATTTGAAATTAAAAAGGGATAGTCAATAAATATTTTCACAATTTTATATTAAGATTGCCTATTTACACGTCTCTCTCAACACAAGTCTCAATAATATATCTCTAAAACTATTATTAGTTGCCGAGCCAAATATTCTTTTTGAGAATTTTAATTTTAAGTGAACGAACTTTAAGTATTATGAATTGTGAAAATATATAACATGATAGTTATTATTATTTACCATGCCGCAGCAAAATATACTGATTTACTAATTTAAATTTTCTCCAATCTCATCATATACTATGGCGCAAAAATGTGTTAATTCCAAGTGGGGAAAAGACGAATAGGTTACATGCCTTGCATGCATCTGTTCTATAACCGAAACAGATTGGGCGCAGGGTTTCAACGCGCAACTCCGGATTGCACAACGAGACCTCATCTCCAAAAATAGTATATGCAAGCAAAAGCGTTTGAACCCTGAAAGGAATTTCCGTTAAACCGGCGTCATCTGGTAATCGTTGGTGGGGGGGGGGGGGGGGGGTGGTCTAAAAAATTTTAGGTCCGAGCACCACGGAATTGATTTCTTTTTTCGTTGTGGGGGCGTTTTAAAACATTGTTGGGGTGTGGTTTTTTT
>WURS02474421.1:10524200-10548584 GCA_011762765.2 Rhinocypha anisoptera
GGAGGGAGACTTTCTCTCTCCGGACCACACGGGGCGTCAGCGTCCAGAACCAAAAACTCAATCTGCAAAACGAAGCAGTTTGCGCCAATTCGGCACTCGACGGAGCATTTGAGTGAACCACACTACTATTTACTGGTCATTCACGCAAAGATCACCGATCAAACCCCGACCCATCATCAGCTGCAGATATTACTCGATGCTACAATTCTTAGCAACATGTAAGTGTTAATACCGTTGAGTTAGATTTATGATTGCACGATGATTAAATTCTCTTATTGGCCTCGAAAGAACTAATGCTTACGCAGTAATTTTATTCGATATTTCAGTTTCATTGTTAATGTTTAATTGCATTAAAGCAGCGGAAATGTTAAAAAAACCGAAAGGGAAATATTAACCCGAAATTTAAATTATTGATACTTTTACATAAACCATATACTGTTAGCATATGACAGGATATCGATAAATGAATCATTTTGGATGAGTACTTGACACTGGCGACCTTTTAGCGGACCTATCTCCGAAAAACCATTTCGCGGAGAAGTAGAGGTGACCAAGAGAAACCTCCTTGTTGTCTAGAATTTATTGTTTAAGTACCACCCTTGGGAAAATTGGATGTTAAGAAGTGTTCACCATTAAATATGTTGAAAGTTAAAGGGGCATTTGACCTCAAGGGTAATGAGTGTAAGGCAAGAATTATGTTTGGACCCTGTAAATAGTTTGGGGAATCAGGTTTCTCAGTAACGAATGTGAGAATGATTTAGGAAAATGCGCATATATTTGAAGATGGAATTAAATTATTATACGAGCTTTAACCTTGGAAGAGTGTGAATAATTCAATGTTATCAATTGCGCTTGTTTATTTTATATTTCATAACAATAACGCCTATATCTTTAAGATTATTGCGCATTCAAAATGGATTTTCCGCCAAAATAATGACGGTGTACATATGGAGATTGTTATTCGATTTTTCTTAAGTGAATGTCGAATACCTTATTATCAATGAATATTTTGAATATAGTATTGAAGTGAAAATTGTATGGAACTTCGCTGTCATACATAGTTGTCAACATCAACGTTACATATAATTGCAATGGCCAAGCATCAACAGTGTTTGCAATGGATGTTTTACAAAACTTAGATATTTGCGGATGAGTTTCCTATGGAGCAGACAAGAGCTTATACAACTGGGATCCCTTCACGTCACGAATAAAGTTTTTTGAGGGCTTTATCGCCTTAATATATGCCTGAATAACTAATAAAGGGCTCTGTTGCCTCAATGAGCGATCAATTCTACAGTTGTTAGGTGCCCTATTGGGAGGAGTGTTATTGCTAAGGTGAAAGATATATCTACTGATTCTAGTGAGTTAATTTCTTCTTTTAAGAGATGGTTTTAAGTTTTAATTGAAATGACCTAAAAATAGAGATTTCCTTGTCTTATTTACGTTTAAAGAGAATACTAAATTATTCAAATAATTCTACAAGATTGATCACGTGTTTACAAGTGTTATACAATAATACAACTTAACATCGAATTCCATCTATAATAATTTCCACATAAAGGTCGCCGAACTGATATTCATTCCTCACTTGTCCCGTGAAAATTATGACGTTTCAGTCGGAAAGTACGTCAAGTCGTTCAGAAAGTGGAATAAAGTAGACTGACTTTCCGGGGACGAGTCTGAAATGCAAGGAGAACGGAAGCCGGATTTCAATCATCCCCGCCTTTAAGCAAATCCGGTTCCGCTTTCCGTCAAATCTCAAAAACACCCCCATGATCGAATATTGCTAAGTTTAAAAAATAATGACTTACTTTTACGCTCCTATTATACTTACAATACATCAATATGAATATCCATAGAAAAATTACAGTGGTATTATCTCCATAACTCTAATAATAACGCCAATAACAACTTCCAAGTATATTTACATCGACAATCAGGCGGAAAGTCCGCTATGTGTAAGCAGTCGGAAAGAATCAGCCTCGGAATCCTCCTTTGAATTCGTCCAGAGGGAGCTCTGCAAGGTACGGATTGTCTTTCCAAGTGAGAATGACGTAGATTCCGCTCTAGGTTTCTGGATCCGTCGACGGATCTGCAACTCATAAACCTCCCCCCCGCCTCCCCCGGGAGAGGGGGTGGCGGGCGAAGAGACGAAGGGGTGGCGGGTCAATTACGGTCGACGGAGAGTCGCTTTCCGATCGAACCTCGGCGAATCGGCGGGCTTCCTTCGTAAGGTTCACTTCCACGCCCCCTCTTTCTCACATCTCTCTTCCACACGCACTTCCCTTGGCGAGTGACGCAATTATCTTCTACGTCTGTGTGAACATTCTGCTCACAGATTTCCTTTTCCTCCCTCCCCTCAATCCCCAGATCCTCCATTCCGATCCATCATTCCTACTTACCAAACTTTTCACTGCGGAATGAGACCATCTTACCATTGACGTCGGGTAAGTTCTCCATCCTGGAGCGTTGAAGTCGCTTTGTCGGTGTTTGATTTGAGGTCTACAGCCTTCAGCTAACGACGTGATGCCATTTTTATCCCTCCGGATAAATGACTTTTAGATTAAATTCTCACTTTGGTTATCCTCTACCGAAATTTCACTTGCGAGATTCTTCGTTCAATTGTCTCTCAGAGTTAGTGGTTTACTCGCGGTTGTAATCTTATTTACTATAACTTGTCTGCTCTTTTCGGCGTAACCATTATTCACTTTCTTCGATTTCAACTCCTACTCAAGTTATACCACTTTCCTTCTCTTGATGCTCTGAAACGTAAAATGTGGTCTGGAAAAAGTTTTCCAATCCACTAGGCGTGATTTGAGTTTCGTCTATTTTACTTTCTTACACTCGGTATTGCATGCCTCCCACCGTTAACGCATTTTTCTTTTACTCGTTACCCTACGGTGACGGCTGTTCAGTAGGTAAAATTGGTCTACGGCGGGGCTGCGAAGGTAGTTTGTTGAGTTCTGCGAAGGTAGTTGAATTAGTTCTACGAGGGCAGTTTGATGAGTGTTTGCGGCTTATTTCGTTTTGTTGGGGAGGAGCGCATGATTTTCCACTACGATCATTTCCGATTCTCCGCCGTGATTGTCATCAGACAGCTCTGCTTTGAGTCCTTGGGTGGTTGTGAGCCGAAGTGTGTGAGGAGAGCATGCCTTCCCCTCTAGAATGTGCTCGAAGTAGACAGTCCATTATGCACCCGCATCGCCAGACACATCCGATGAGAAGGGGGATGGGAATAATGAATGGGGTGTTGGCTCCTGTCTAGTATGCTGATCTGGGAGAGATAATTTCTTTTGACACGTCGTGCGTGAAAGATTTGAGTTTTGTCATACGGTGAACCGTCAATGCTTGGATTTTATTTCACCATTCTTATTCCTTTGTACTAGAATCGTCACTCCTAAAGGAAAGTTTAAACGCCGTACTCAGGCACTCGCTTTTAGGACTTTGCGCGCAAATTTCTCAAGCCCAATGATAAATGTATAGAATAACCCTTGGCGATGACGAAGATGTTAGCTTAGTTAAACTGAAGGATGATTGAGGAAGAAGGTCATGGTCACTTTGGGTCAGATATGGCCAGAGTATATCCCCTGGATTACTCTATCGCAATGAACATTTTTTTCTTTGGAAAATAAACGATAATTTTAAAGCTTGTTGTGATACTCTATCTCGTTTAACGCTAGCATGTACAAGTCTTCACGGGGTGTAGGAATTCTCTACAGTACTTTTTTGTTCACATACTTGTCCTCCGATAAACCAGGTCGTCTTTTTTCATTCTTCATGTAGATTATATTTTTATTGAAATGTCCGGTTTAACGCTTAAGATATTTGACCAGTTTATCCCGACTACCGTAACACCTTTGCCTCATCAGGTGCGTTATTCATGAGACCAATCTTCCAATGTTTTGGTAGAATTGAGTAGAATCTACGTGATGTGATTCTTGTGGGTTTAATCATTTCAATTGTGACAAAAAAAATAAGTATTGAAACGGTCAGAGTGAAAAGTCTTGCAACTTCGACGGCCGTCTTTGATGCAAGGAGTGGGTTGGGAAGTGGGTGGAAGGAAGATGCTCAATCGATGGTGGAAGGAGAGCGATTGAGGGCAGTGAGGAAGAAGTTCGGACAGAGGTGAAGGGGAAAGGGACCCCATTCTAACCTCGGCGCATCGACGGACCTATTTGGCAGGGTACGCCTCGACGCCCCCTTCCCCTTTCCCCACTGCACCCCCTTTTCACCCTCACGTCCAACTCCATGATACTACATCCTCTTCCTACCCATCCCACCCACCTCTTGCCTTCCATAGCTCCTCCACCATGACCTATACAATGGTACGAATGGTATGGTCGTATATATCCCCCCTTCTCCCGATAACCCTCCCCTAGTGCCCTCCTCCCGCTGTTTGTACGCGTGCGCACATCGGCCGGTCTCTGATATTCTGTTAGGGTGGAAGGGCAGAGGACGTCCGTTAAACGAAAGAAGGGATTTTGGCGTGTGGTTCCCGTTCGCGGTTTCCTGTCACATTCTTCAGTCCATTGTAAGTAGTTCTTACGTAACTTTTTCGGTCGCTTGGTTAAAGTTTCCAATTTCTTTTAGACAGTCATGGTTCAATTTTGTAATCGATCACGATGTCTTATGGCATCCTTCTTCAATACCCATTACGGCATTAGATAAAGACTGAGGACCAGTTAGAATTTCTTTGTAAGGTCTATTTTAAATTAGTTAAATTAAGATAACCATAAAAACATTATTTACCTATTCAGTCATATTGAGTCAATGTTTTCTAAGGTGTGACAGTGAGACTTGTAACCCAAAATACCACAAGAAGGTATCACAGTAAAACAATTAAACATTATAAAAATTAGCACTGACAACAAATTACTCAAATTTATGAGAGGATCGGCGACTTGGAAGGCGACAGGGAAAGTGCCACATTCATATCCCTAGAAAATTCAGCCTTGTATTCACACATATGACGTGATGCCATTCCTCACGGTAAAATATTCCGGAGGTGAAGCAGCCCCTCAATCGGATCTCAATGTGGCAACTACTGGGAGAGGTACAACAGTCAAGCTGGATGATTGCAGAACAGGTACTTGAGGTCCCTTGAATAAATGAGAACGAAGAGGGCGCGGATGAGCGAGGATGTAGCTACATCACATCACCTGAATTCAACACAGCTGTGAATGTCCTCAATAAAAACAAAGAAACAGGAGTAGAGAGAATCAGCAGAGAAATGATCAAGTCTCTTGGAAGTAACCCTGTATGGAATAATCAGGGATTGCTATGAAAGTATTAGATTGCCGGAGGACATTGTGAGGAGTAAAATGATTGCTATTGCGAAGAACACTAGAACAGAAGAATGAAAGGAATACCAAATGCTATAAAATACTGAAGCTCGATCAACAATAATCAACCGGAGGAAGTGAAGAAAAAGAAAACCTTTCGGAGAACCTATCAGTTCGGATTTAGAAGGAATAGAGGAAACAGAGATGACCTACTCAACCTAATATTACCGGTAGAAAAATTGATACATGTAAACAAATCACGATACACAACGTTCCTGGACTTAGAAAAGGCATTTGATATCGTGGGATAAGATGTTCAATTTTATGGGGAAACCAGGCATTGATTACAACGACATATAAGTAATATTCAAAATCTACCAGGTTCACGTCACTGCAATCCAAACGAAAAATGGAAGAAAAATAGAAGCTTCTATAAATAAAAGAGTTTGATAATGGTGTAAACCTCTCACCGGGGCTTTTCAGCATATACTTGGAAGGGTCAATGAAGGAAATAGAAGAAAAGGAAATTACTGGAATTAATGTGAACAAAGAAGAAATTGACTACGTTTTTCGGACTTAGCCGCCCTAACAGACGAACATGAAGATCTACAGGCTGCCTTGAACACAATAAAATAAATTCTAAACCAGGAGAATTCGTACGAAAAAAACTAATAGAGTAGTATGCAAAAGAGGGAAGGTGAGTGTAGACGTCGGGCTACCAGGAGAGAAAGTAGAACAAGTAGAATCGTTCACATACCCGGGGAGTAGGATGAAATGGGACGGAAGAAGACGGATATCAAGTGCAGAATAGCTCAAGCTAAGAAGACATCCGTGTCGAAGAGGCAAGTGCTACGCTCAATGAAGATGTCACTCCAAATAAGGAAGCAGTTGGTGAAAACCTTCGTGTAGAGCATGACACTCTATGTATCAGAGACATGGACCATTGAAAAAAAAGACAAGAGAGAAGAATAGAAGCCTTCGAAACATGGTAGTGGAGGAGGATGCTGAAGATATCAAGTGGACGGATAGTCAGGAACGAGGAAGTGTACGGAAGAGTGGAGGAAGATAAGTCAATTTGGATTACGATAAGAAAAATAAGAAAACAGTGGATGGGACTCAACCTGAGGTGTAATTAATTCGCGAAGAATATAACAGAAGGAAAAATAAAAGGGAAGATCCACGAGGAAGGGCGAGGGAGAAAAATATACAGGGAACATTATAAGAGAGGTTTGAAAGAAGAACTACCAAGGGGTAAGAGAGATAGGAAAATATGGAGGGCTGCAGCCAACCAATCTTTTCTGATAGAAGTAATAACGATGATGGGCTAATGAGACACCACATATAGTACCTACCTGATGAAGAGGTCCTGTGACACCGATAGGTACTGCATTTACAAAGCGACTGTTCAGAACCGTGAGTTACTATGTCAGGATAAAGTCAGATTTCCTCAGTTAAGGTAATAATATCATAATCGCATTCCGGTATTGAACTAGACTACGTACTAAGTTAGGCACGCAGACCACGGACTTTTTGGTAAGACACATTATACAAATATTTCCACAAATTTTCTGGATACTCCATATTTCTCTGTTTCGTAGAATTCATTTCGGCTTTTCATTTAAGATTACTAACTTAAAAACAGCCTCCCTAAATATTTTATATAGATTAACGCACAGTTAACACACATATTTCCAGAAATTTCATTTCATAACATGGTCGTCCTTAGGCCCACATTCTCCTTGGGGACGGCAGCAGAATCAACTTCGCCGAGTTTGGTGTTTGTGCAGTGGTTACCCAGTGTTCGTGCAGTGCATTGAGTTCAGTCGTGGTCGTTTTCAGTGTTCTAATTCGTGTTGATTTGCGTGTGATGCACGTGCAGCGAGGGATCGTCGATGGAGAGAGTTCTGCCACCGGTGGACCTTGCAGTGGACAAAGGTAGGGATTCGGTTCCTCTCCCTGTAGGCACCCAGTGTAGGGGTTTTGCTTTTGGTAATACAAAGCCTAACTCCCTGTTTGGGACCCACAAAGTCGCTTAAAGTCTACCACCACAATTGGAGAAATTGGTGGAGGTGAGTTTAAGTGACCTCAAGTGACTGAATTAGGGAAGATATGTAGAAAATCGGACTTCAAAATAAAGGCGTTATGACATTTACTTAATGTGTGCCTATATTTTATTAGCATAACTGATTATGCGTCACTAATCAGGGATTAGAGTATTCGTTTTTATAAATCTATAAAAGTATTTATTACTTAATTAAGTAAGAGTAAGTAGTCGTACAACTGTGTCATTCAATTACGGAATTTCCTTAACAAATCTTTTCTACGTTCCTTCACCTCTGTTTTTAAGGGATCAACATTACATGCAGGGTAGGACTTCACTACTCTATTCTGGTTTTCCACGTATATCAGGAATATGCAAGATGTTACTTTCTGTTTTCCAGCTGTGGTAGACACTAAGGCAATCATAAAAGCAGTTCCTGTCGCATTACTTAGGTCAGCGTAATAGCGTCGTTCAAATTTACAAGTAACAAAAATGAATTTAGCCGATTTCTAAGAACTAAACAATATTATTACAATAATGATGTTAAATAATAATGGAATTTTAGTCTTCGTAATGCAAAGCCATGAAAATGCAATGTATATCTTCATTCTTCTAATGCCGAGAGCTGAGATACCATCGCTGGACGCCGCGAAAATCTTCGTCTAGATTTCCTTATTTTGCTTAAGTCTCTATTTAGAGTACGACCCACCATTTGCAACTCAGCACAGCTCAGCTGAATGTGCCCCTCGAACACGGGGCTAACCACGTGAAAACAAACCGATTGAGTATATTCGCTGGTGAAGAATTATCTCGAAAGGCCTTCACCCCTTTCACTTGCTGCCCGGCGAGAAACAGTACACAGCCAATCCTCTACAAATACACAGTAACCCGCATATCACAACTTGGGCGTGTGCCAGTAGGTGCTGGTGCCCTAGCACCTTCTGGCAGCATTTTTGTACGAAACTTAAATGATATATTTCCTTTTCATGTCTGCGTTCCCATTACTCCTTAGTTGTTACCGCGGATTGTGCGCGGGAAGAATGGATATTTGAATCTTTCTTTTCGGCCGTTTTTTTACTTTCTGATACTGTCTGATTTACTGAAATAATTCAGAATTTGAATTATGCCTTTGATTTCAGTATCAAAACTATTGATATATTTCTATCAGTTTTAATCTAGCATTGAACTTCTTATCACTAAACGGGAACCGTCCCATGTTCTGTAGTAATAATGTGACACTTAGGGTTCTTTCGAAAGTGTTTTTCACGAATCTGGTGGCCCTTGCCTGCACCATGTTCAATTCAAGTGTCTTTTGGGATGGATGCCGTATGTTCGCAACGTATTCGATGCGGGATCTTACCAGTGAGAAATAGCACGTCTTTCACTATCCATTATTACACCATTTCACGACCCTGTACGAACTAAGTTTAGGACATTTTTCATGAAAGGCGTCTAACTATTTCTAATTATTTTTGCGTGTGTGTGCTTGCAAGAATGCACGTGGTGTGTGGTTACCCCCTTCCACACACCCTTGCAACGGTTTGGAGCGTATTTCTTATATGTAGACGATAGTGTTCCATAAATGCGAAATTCTCTACGGCGCGAACGTACCCTCTACGGAAAATATTACGTTTGCGTCCGCTCCATGTTATTTCCGATATAATGGTGACACCAGATTATTTTACTTTTATATCAATTTTCGATTGATTGACTTTCAGTGTATTCATTTGTAACGGTTATCCTTTGTAACGACCGTTTTTTTCGAGAAGTAGCGGATATGGCATATATATTTTTACAAGTGGGGCATCTGGACTGCCGCAGTCGAAATTGATGAAATCAGGTGGTCAGATTACACAAGCGGTACGCTCCCTCAAGCGCTTGCCGCTGTGGGTTCCCTTCCAGCCCGGCCACAAACTAGCTCTTATGTCCGAGAGCAGCGGGAGGGCACTCCGGCACAGGAGGGTCCGAGAAATTCGGAGGGCTCCCGCCGCCCCCGGTACTCTGTGTTAGTCAAACTGCTTCGACAGCGTTTGAAGAGTGGCCGCCGTGGGTTGCTTTCGCACACCCAGTACCGCCCCTCACTCACCACCTCCGTTACTTCGGGGTACTGCGCGTTTTACTCACCACAGTACTTCGTGGTTGGGATTGGGGGAATAAGCCCGAAATTTTTGTAAGGGCGGGGGGGCGAGGTGGTCCTTACACCCCCCCCTTTTTGTTCCCGTCATTTCGCTACTCTTGTCGCCATCGGGCACGTGAAAGAGGCGTGGGGGGGGGGAGGGCTTTCGCACACCCACTTCTTCCCCTCGTTCGTCACCTCCGATGCCCAAGAGGGTCGTTCGTTCCCCGGCCACAGTTTTTCGTGGCCGGGATAAAGTAGGAGCCCCAGGGGCTTTTGCAGGGTGGGTGAAATCCAGATGTCAGATTACAGTGTGGAAAGACAGTGTCATACATGTCCACCGGAATTGCAGCATTACATATTTGAGTTAATTCTTAAGACCCAAAAAGGCCAAGTAAATTTTTTCTTCTTTTTATTTTTGTCTGACAATTTATATTTTCAGATTAGAATCTGATGGAACATAAAAAGAATGAATGTTTAGCATTTTATGCCTCTGTGAAGCTGACTGATGCAATGAATAATAATGCAGTTTAAAGACAGGCACACAAAGTCAGGCTTACAAGTGACACAAGAGCACTTCAACAACTTTAGATCTCAAGTTCACTCAATAAAAACGTGAAAAAATTATCAAAGATTTAGAAATAATTCCAAATTTAATCTTACTCTTGACCCTGATATCTGGATATGCATTCAAATTTCCTTTGGCCTCCTTAGGCCAAACTTGAGACCCTAAAATTATTAAATATTTTTACATTGCTTCTATGCTCAGTTCTTTCCAATAAATATTTGAAAAACCTGTCAACATCTTCTGTAATCTAATCATAATGCCAAAGGTTAAAACATTAAACAGGAAAGGTGATAATAGTAATTAGGAAAAATAAACTGAAAGAAAATACCATGGTTTAATATATATTTTTATTTTGCACCTAAATTTGGTACAAAAATAACTATAATATGTATTAATATGAACAAAAGCAACCAAGGGTTTCCACAATACCATAACATATAATTACATTTGATATACATTTAAATTTTCCTTCAATTGTGACCACAAGGAATGTTTGATTCTCAAAAATATTAAAATGGGTGGTCAAGCTTCTCTTTAGGGGTATAGGGGGCATCCTTACAACTATGAGCTATATATTCCATGATTACTAATTTGTATTATGCATCAATGAAAGAGTGAGGCACTGAATTTGTTAGGATGAATAAAAGCACAGTCAAAGCAGCAAAAAATTAAATATAGGTGTATATGACAGCAGATTAATATTAAAATTCACAGCACAATATTTTCACATTTAAACTTTTCCATACAAATTCCATAAAGATGGAATGGAAAATCCCAAATTATTTTACATGTGACCATTATTGGTCAAAATTTTCATAAGATCATTAAAAATTAAGTTTGATCAACTATATAGGCTGTCTACCTCTAAACACTGGTGTATTTGACATTTTCTTATGAAGGTGCCAGTGATTCATGATTAAGCATGCTGCTTGGCAGCTAACCAACTCTAATTAAATAAATGACACAATTATTGCATCAAGTTTTGAAAAGTAAGTCTGACTGAATGCTCAACCATGATCTAACACCTTCAAGAATATCTCATCACAAAACATTAAACTTTTGAAATAATATTCACATAAGCACATCTGCATTTGTCATTAATGTATGTACACTTTTGCAAATTTTGAAATTGTAATCAAACAATTGAAATAGAAAGGCACTTATTTTTTACTTCTATTGTACTGACATTAATATTCCTTATTGCTATTTTTGGAGTGGTGTAGTGTGAAAATTGATATAAATACATTCCATAGCTGTATTATCATGAAGGTATCTTTCAAATTACATATTTTGTTACTTAATATGTAAAATTATTGATAAAACATTCTTAATATATAATTTCAGGTTTTGCAGGAAAAATATTTTCATTTGACAGAAATCATACTTCTCTAGGACCTTATTTTCAAATTTTTATGCCAAATGTTTAAAATCATTACCACATACTTGTGGCCAGATATGTCTAATCTGGTGAATTCTCATAACCATAACCTTGATTACTAATCCACACTGGCTAAGATAAACGCCAAAATCTATTTTGAAAAGAAAGATGTCTATTTTAACTATGATGAGTGAAAATGATAGATAAAGAAAGATACATTTATGATATTGTATAATTTAGAAGTGTGTATGATTTTCCACCCTCTCTTCTACTCAGTAATTATGCTAGCAGATTTATGCAGGCAGAAATTATTTGATTTGAAACACATTCACTCACATGCAGTACTTTTAAGTAATTTAAGTTTGAACAACATACTGAACTAAATATAAATAAATTAGGCACAAAACAAAACAAATATACAATATTGAGTTTTCACTGAGATATAATTAGTGAAAGCTCCCATCTATTAAAATTGTACAGTGTTGGGGGATGATACGGATAAAAATCACAATATTTGAGGGGGTAGGGTTAATAGCCTTCCAACACCTCTGATATATAAATAAAATTAAAAAAGATCAATCTCTGTTTGAGTAAGCATGCCACATAAAATATATACTTGAGAAAAATAGGAGGAGGCCAATAGAAAGCAAAAGGAGAGAAAAACTATTGAATATTGTGTCTGAATTGCTATGTAGTTGGCATTTTGGTAGGAAGTCACCTCTCTGACCTAAAGAGATACAAAAATACTTGATTACATTAAACAATAGAGAATAATATTAATAATATAAAACAAAATTCCAATTTTGCATTTTGGAATGTCAGGTACTTAGTTGCCAGACATAAGGGACTTCACTAACCACAAATGCCTCAAATGGAGAATAGCCAAAGCGACTAATGAGAGCTGAAATCTGAAAACAGGCTTACCCAAATTAATATCATTCAGGTGATTGGAAAATTACTCCTCCCCACATTTTTAAGATTCTTTTGATACAATATTTGGAAATTATTTGCTGCTTAGTCTATTTCTATCTTCTTTTATATTGCAAATGCTTATCAGAAGTTCCAGTGGCAAATATTTAGACAAAAATACCTCCCCCAATCAAAATTAAACTTAAAAAACTATAAAAGAGACCTTTAATTAAATTATAACGATGTTGGCTGAAATCCAACCACATTACAAATCTTCAGTGTCATAGCTCTTCAGCATTCTCTATTGAGCTTATAAAATTGAGATCTGGGATGGGAATTAGTCTTCCATGGCCCACTTAAGTATTTTTATCCAATCATTGATCCTGTCTCAAGAAAAAATGAGCATTGCCTTCTGTAAAAGTACTGTAAAATGCACTTCCTCATGACTCACATAAGTTTTTCCCACATTACTTTTATACAAAATATCACAAATGCTATCCTTTCAACACCATCAAAATTGCAGTCTTTTGGATTTATGACAAATTCTCACAAGCATGCTTTTCTGCTATCATATTAATTTACAAGTTTTTCTAGTATAAATTTAGGATCAAACTTGTATTCCATATGTGACCATAATATAACAATGCATAAAGTTAATCACTTTCACTCATTCATCAAGGTTATATATTGATATAACAACTTTGTGTATAGCACATATAAATGTTTAACATAATGCAGATTTATTGAAGCAATGGCAAGGTTTTACTATGGAGAAGAATATGGCAGTTAATGATGACTGAATTAATGCATTGATGTAATGAAGGATGGAACCAAGTCACTCATTTATTTTGACTTGACATCAAGCACACAGGAAAAACTATTCATTGATTAAATGCAATGCTCCTTGTTTTTCACCAATGATGGTAAGGTCTCACATTTTCTGTGAACATATTTGGATTGGTTAATCCATCCAGGAGTTGAAATCTTGGTCAGATATTCTAAATTCAAAATACATACAACCATAATGATTAAAAAGAGAAACATAACATATATTTAATACAGGATTTTAACCAACACTCCTGCAAGCACTCATATCATTTGAAAAACATGAATAATAACACTCAACATTGTTGTACTTACTCATTTGATGAAATGATTAACTTACATAAGCACACATTTACATTCATTCATAAAAATATTTTTAACTATACACACTGTGACTTCAGGATACAAGATAAACCAAATCAATGAATGATACAATAGACTTAATCTTTAAAATAGCCACTGGGGGCTCTAATGCTCATCATGTCTATATTAGTTTAAAACAATGAATAATGCACAATGACAAAGAATATGAAATATTCTTAGTCTGTTGACAACTTGGTCATTATAGTTTTTGAAAGACAAATCTGAAACTGGTCTTCAACACGCAAGGCACTGTGTTTTGTTGTTCACTCCTCCCGATTAGACTTCCTTGATATTGAGTTTAAGGCTTAGCTCAAGAACACACACACATGCACACACACACTTATTCAGCATCTGGATTCCAACTTGAATCAGCATATGAAGTCAAAAATTGCACTACATGACACAAAACCTTGGCTCTCTGCTGATTATTAGCTAAAAATATTTAGCAGGTGGGAATTTCAGTGTGACACACTTGAGTATCTTGTATTGTAAGAGGAAAATGTAGTATTTTATACATGGAGCAGCAGATTTGCTTGCACACCTTTATTTCCATCTTCATTCCCAAGGGAAAGTTTTACACAACTGCTGCCATTAGCAGTATAGTCACTGAAGATATTTCACAAAGAATTGTAGAAATTCTTTTAATCCATGAGTTCCGTTAGTGTAATGTCAAATGTGTCCTCTCCATCTGGTGATGGCTTGATGTCCAGAATAAACAGATCTTCATTGCAATAGTACTTGAGCATGTCGTCATCAATTTTGGCCATAATCCTGTTGGAAAAAAGATTTCAAAATATATATTTTTGGTTCTGTCTATACTATTCTTTGAGATAAGATTATGATTTTTGTTTCCTTAGATCTAACATGCTGATTAATTGTAATAACAAGTTTTACGATGAAAATTTTAATTATTGCCAAATAATTCTCCCCTGAAAAAAGAGCCATAAAAAGCTCAGCTTTTCTTAATTACCATAATTCTTGAAAGCATCTTGGTTACATTTATCAATTTAATGGTTTTGGCATAGTACTGTTAAATGTTTATTTACAAAACCAATTCATAAATTAATGATAATGGTTAAATATATTTTGTGCATTTTTCCATCATGATCTTATATTCATAGCATTATGCAATTAATTTAAGGAAGTTTAGGAACTCCAATGCCAGTTTGTTTCAGACAGTAATTAATTTCATTTAACAGTGATGGAATATAAATGAAATTTTATATTTATTACAATGAATCATCTATATTGTGACCATGCAGGTATAAATGGTGAAAATTTGGTTAATTTTTAGTAGCCAAATGCAATGATTGGAATTCATGCATGTTAACAGTCTGATATTGATCAACGTTTTGCCTTTGCCAAGATTAAAAGCAAGTAATTATTAAGGACACTATTTTGCCAACAAATACACACAGCACCAGATTAAACCTTGTCCACACAAACATGAAATGTTTTGCACATATAGGCCAAACACATATTACATAGAAAACCTAAGTTAGAAGTTTTATTCCAGTTAGTTTAGTTTGTAATACAGTTCAAAATTTCTACTTAAAGATTTTCTGAGTGTAGAGAGAAATCTATGTAATTCTGATTGCACGTAGGTAGTTAATTTGAGGCATTCTGACTATCATAGGAAGATTACGTAATTTCTGTGAATGGCGAAAAGTTAACTTACCCTTTTTTGTTTTTTCGATACAAGTTACTAATGCTTGAAGTAGAAATTTTGTACTTATTCTCAATCTGGAAAGCAAGGAAAATAAAATAAATTAATCATAATCTCTCACCAATCTTAGTTCATTGAAACAAAATCACAAGTGATTGAGGAAATCTCCTAACAAATTTACCTGGTAATTTTTATCATCTCCCTAGAAATACACCTTGTCGCTAGGCAACATCATTATATTGGCTTTTTGACATTTTCTTTCTTTCATACTTAAACCTACATCACATATTTTTCAAAATATTTTAGCTGTCCTATAATAACTCAAAAATTTTCTTAAATTCTTATTTCTAATTTCCAAATTTTGTGTAGTATCCACTTCATATTTTTTTCTTGTTGTCACAAAATATCTGAATATAATAATGTCTATATAGGTAATCATCATTTTCAGGGGGCATCTACTAGGTTGGTGCCCTAGAGGACCTACTATTGATTACTTCTTCTGTAATATAATACTACCACACAAAAATGCCTTTAATCATGCACCAATAATAAAAGTCAGGCCACAACTGACTTACTGCCAGAAATATCTGAGTGGGCTTTGTAGTGCCTTACCATACATCGTAGAAGTCTTGCCTATCGCAAGAATCATGGCTGTTTATAAAATTATTTATATAGTCTGCACATATACTTTAAATGATTAAAATTAACCATATAAGTTTTTAGATTCATTGAGAAACAGGCATTGCATTAATGTCAAAACCACTTAATTGTGGTCCTTGTGACATTCTACTGATGATGTAACACTATTCAAATTTGATATCTAATTTTTATGGCCCCAAATACTTTTATTAGTGTTTTTGTTATATTTATATGTAGCGGATAAAGAAGTTTTTTGATTCATCTAATACTATCGTATGTAAATGATTTTCAGTGCCAGGAGAAATTAATTGATCTTGATGTGTTTATTCAGTTAAATGTAATTTTTATTATCCTCTAAAATGGCTTGTTTTCTTATTGAAATCTATTATGTAAAACATTTCCTCACACTGAATCCTATTTCCTGTTTTAATGGTTATTCTGAAAAAATCTAATCAAAACCCAAACTTTAAAACCTTTTGCTGATGGCTGCTCATAAATGTATTATATTTTCATAAACCTTCATTGCCCTTTGCCATAAAGCAAATAGTAAAGCATGCAAGCTTCAAATATTAGTAGACTTAACATTTTTGGAAACCTCTGGCAACCATCAGGAAAATGAATGGTCACATTACAAGTATTTGGAAAGCCATGCAAATACATTTATGGAGACTGTGTATCTATGTACATTCCTCAAATAAGCAACCGAGCCAAAACATTTTTTAACACACCTAAAGATAATTAGTAAAATTTAACAATGCCTATTAGATAAAGAAGGTAGGTACCCAGTTCTTTCAAAATTCATATTTCAAACAATTCAATTGCTTCAATTAGCAGAGGTAGCATTCAGTTAATATTTCCTATGAATAAAAATTACTCAATGACAACTGAAAAATGTCTTAGATTTTTTCTCACCTAAATAAACATTTGTGGCTTCAGTTCTAAAAATGTTATAACCATATTATAATAAAGCGATTAAAAATGGAAGTTCATATATCCAGTATAATATAGAACACATTACAAAATTAAATGCCCCATGTATTTAGCTGAAGTTGATGAATAGGAGGATACCTAACTTTCTAATTATAAGAGAAGATTTTTTAATATGAAGTCTACAACCTGCTCACTGTTTAACATAGAGGGGTGGTATAGTTGGAGTCTGTATTCACTCATTGTGAGGACCTTAAAATAGGTATTTTAAACACTAAGATGATAATCAATGTTACATTCTCATTATTAATCATCATATATGTAAAATTGATACATTTTTACTATTCACCATCAAAATGATGATACCTATTCAGTTCCTTACAGAATTGAATAAGTGAATATTTATGAAAACAGCAGTAAAAGAAAAATTTCAAATGCAGAACTGATTTTGATACAAATTATTTATATGGAAAAATAAAATACAGGCCATATTGAGTGGTAACAATAATATGGACTTAATGTGAATTTCTTCTTTAAAAGGTATGTATTAATAAACCTAAGTGTAAAAGAATAATTATTATGAGAATAATTTTCCAGGAGACTAATTACTCATGACCATGACTGATGCTTTCATTGGCATTTCAAGGAAATTTGCACGTAGATTCAGACTCATCCATAAACCACATAAATCTGGACACACAAACATGTAACAGGCACCAATTATTACAAGTAACGCAACACATATTTACATGTTATTAATTCTTATGGACCAAACACTGAAGAAATTTTAAAAGTGAATAATATGCAGGAGGGAAATAATGAAGCAATGATAAAGATAGAAAACTGAACTGCTCTCATGTGTATTATTTTTACCATTCTCTATAAGCACACAAACCCAAAAAAAAATCTCTTTCACCAAAACAAAGTAAATATTGCAGAGAAAGTGGCCAACTTACCGCATTAAGAAGCCCTGCTGCACTTGGTGGTACCACGTGGAGTGGTGTGTAGACATTATCTGTTTCCTGTCGGACATATAGCATGACCCTTTCACTGAGTGGTGGTTGCATGGGGGGTGGTGGCAACGGTGGGGGCAGGGCAGGGGACCCACCCCCAGAGGGTGGAGGTGGAGGGCCCAGGGGAGTGTGTTGACCAAGATGATGGGGGTGCAGATGGAGATGATGGTGGTGGGGAGAGGTGACATGGCTCACATGATGGGGACTGTTTGGATGCAGGTGGGGCGAGTGTGACCCCATCTTAGGCCTCTTGATTGCAGGGAACACAACTCCATCTGGTCCCGTGAGACTTTCTAGTGAGTCCTTCTTGTCACTGTAATGAAAATAAATAAGACAGTTGGTCAGCCTTGCCAGCATTATCTCTGTGTGTGAAATTATTATTTACATCATCATCATCAGTACTTCAATCCAAAGATTGATTGACTGCAGCCCTCCATCCTTTCCTATCTAGTGCTAGCTAGCCCTTAGTAGGTCTTCTTTCTCATGTCCCTAATTATTTACATACCATTCGATAAAAGAAGAAATTGTATTTCATAATACAATAGTACCTTGATTAATAAGGGTAATCCATTCTAGGATACTCTATAATAAAGAAGAAAATTAAAACTAGTTTTAATTTTTTAGGCGAGCAAAAAATATATAATTTTGAGTACTCTTTTTTCAATGACAGTTCTTATTAGTTTTATCTTTTTTTCAATTACAGTTCTATGTAAAGCCATGAATCATTCAGGCACATTGAATATTTCATATTTTTGCAAGTATTTTGAAGTTCATATCATAACTTCATCAGATTCCTTTGTTTACTTGGTATTTGGAAGAAAACATTTCTCAACATGTTCCATTTCCTTTTCTCTACTCCTCATTAAATTCATAATATCACTAGATTCAGAAATTTGAAATATGACAATAATGGCAAACCAGCAACTGAGACTTTAGGACACTACTTATGAGAATAAAACCCTTGACAAACAACACATGTAAATTCACTTCAATTTAGCCTCGGTCTCTTTTTAATTTACTCTTCTAGACAGTTTTTAAGTATAATGGTGGAACATAACAGTTTAGCATACAAATAATTTACAAGGTCAATGATTAAAAATTGATGTTGGAACTTGTGATGCTGCAATTGACACTTTTGCATTCAAAGTTTCTAGTACTAAAAACAGTGCAACTGTAATTTTCAAAGGTATTTGCTAGAAAATATGCTATATTTGGGTCAATATGGTATATGTTATATTTGGGTCAATATGGTATATGCTATGGTACTGTGGAAGCTTAGACACAAAAAATATTGGTAGAGCAAACCGAAACTTAAACTGACTTCACTTATCCCAACCTCCACTCACCGCCACTCTATCATGCCTTCTTCCCCTACACCTCCACCTTTTTTATTATTATTTAATTCTCCTAGATCTGTTACCATCATTGGTACATTCATTTATAAGTACCTTGTATGCAGTGTCTTGTGACATTTGAATAAAATGTATTTATACTTTTCTATTGCCATTATTTTATCTTAGTTTCTATTACATTTAGGTATCTGTGTGTAACTGTACAAATTTCCTTGTAAAATACGTAATTTAATCATTTGTACTGATAATATATTACACCATTATTGGTAAGATTTTATCATATTTAAAAAAATAATATCATTGTTTCCAAAGTGACCTGACATATGAATAAAGATCTCCTTTGGTTTATACCAATCAACTAGTTACAATTATAACTCCAAAGTTTTAACCATAGGTAATTGTTTATTTCACAAGTTTCTTTAAGAGATTAGTTTTACTGATAAATATATTTTCTGTTAGATTAGTGTAGTCAACCTGTCATTAAAGAGAACAATACATGGGATTCAAGAACATTGACTATACCACATTATATTACATGAGAGAACAAGGGTGAATGAAAGATAAATGTCCATAAATTTAACATCCAGTCTATGCAGCTGAGTAATTTAAAAAACAATTCACCTCACTTTAGTTGGAAGAAAAGAATGAGTATTGTTTTGTAGACTTTCAATGATACTGGTATTCATACTACAAATTTGTACCTAAATTCTGGATTTCCAGAGAAGTCATATTTTACATTCATTTGTGTCATTTATTAATTGATACGAAAACCAAAATCACTCAATAAACTCTCCCTGGCTATATGACTAGGTCATGTACAAATCATGAATTAAATTATTCCACCTCTTTCCACTTTTTTATTAGTACATGAACAAATTATACTGTATGATATTATATGCAATTCTATATGTGTGAATCAGATGAAAAGTTCTTGCAATTATCTCTCATTTTCACTGTCATTTTGTCTTACACCAACCTCTTGACCAAATTTTATAACTTGTATGAAAATCATTAAGAAGAGTCATGTTTATTTTTCCCAACATTAAGTAAAATATCATTTGATAATTTTTTAATCAACTGAAGAAATATTTAAACACTCGAGTAATTATTAAATAATAATGTTATTGTTGGAATAGGAGTAAGAAAGAGAAAACTTCTGCAAGAGTCCCCATTAGGAATGGATGAAATGTATTATCTTACCCTGACCCTTCCGGAGGGAAGTGGTTATGGAATTTGAGCGTTGTTCCAGGCTGTTTGTTGTTGGAGTGAAGGAGGAAGGAGGAGGAGGGGGTTGTGACTTGAGCCAATCCTCCTCCCCNNNNCCTCCACCCAGCCTCCCAGGGGTGCCAACTTGATGGACATTCGATCCTGCCTCCCCATTGGACAAACTGTCAGGTTTCAGGGTATGAAGGTAGTAGATAGGGTCAAAGATAGGGTAAGGAATCAATCACCCCAATAGAGTAGGAAAGTGTGTGTAGTTAATTTTTCAAGATGTTTAAATGTGAAACAGAAACAGATTGAGTAGTTTTTTTTTTGAAATTTTTTAAAATATGAAATATCAATGTGTACAATAAGAAATAATATTCAGTGATTATTGTGGTTTTAGGATTTTTAGTTATGTGGTTTTCATTTAGAACATTGTAAATGTGAGCATTGACAGTCAAGAAGAACCAATATAGATCAAGTGAAAAGTGAAGAAAACATAGATGTAATTTGAAATTGAGTGTAATGACAGGTATTTGGGGTCATGGAGTGGATTAAGGTTGAGGTGATGTTATTTTGAGAAAAAGAGAAAGAAAGAGGAAGGAAGGGCAAAGTGGAATCATTAATGATTATCATGGTTACACAAATGAAACACTTTTTAATATTTTTAAACAAGAAAAATTTGCTGCTTATACAAATTTATATAAATCTGGGAAAATTGTCATTTCTGATTTGATTGTTGCTTCAACAAATCCCAATTTGTGTAGGATACTTTTAATTACAATATTAGGAAAATCAGTTTTAAGCTATTATTGTACAATGCAAAACAATGTTTAGGTTTTTTGGTTTAGCTTATAAATCATTAGAAAATATACAGTGCGAACTAGTATGCATTTTAATTATACAGGGGTTCAATTTACTTGTTTGTCTTAATGGTTCCACTTAACCCATTTTTGTAAATTTGTTAGTGATGCAAATTAGTATAAATCACTGTAAGTGAAGGCTATTATTGTTTCTACAGTGAGGATGGTTTTAGAAATTGACATTAATTCAGAAATAAACAAGGTTAGTATATGAATGCACTCTGTAAGAGGTACTACAGGTTGGGAAATCCATAATGTATAAGGAAATGGGTGGATAGAAACTAAATGGTAAGGTTTGTCTGGTTACTATAAATTAATGGATTTTGTTTTAATTTTTGATGATATATATTTTCATTCTGTTGCAATAGTTATTTCATGGATTATGCATAGAAACACATTAAAACTGCATACAAAAACAGATGATTATAGCACTATACTATATGTAGTTAAATATTATAGCATGTGATATATAAGCAGATAAAGGAGTTTGTGTATTTCTCAGAGCAGGAATATAAAATGTTTCATAACTGTTATGAGATATGCATAATAACTATGTATGAAAAGTCTAAATAAGTGGAATTTCTAATTTTAAGAAAATGTTAAGTTGTGTAACTTTGTGCTCAATTCTTTCTTACCTTTGGTGAATTTTTTCAAGGTAAATGTGTGAATTAGAGAGTATTTAGTGGGTATAATCTCGTAAATCATGCTAAAATGATTAACAGAGTAAGCATGTTAGTGGAAATAATAGGGAAGTAGGAAATAATAAATGAAAATTATAAATGTATTACTGACCTTGAATTATCTGTGTCATGACCATAAAATCCTTGGAGTTCCATTGAAGTTAACTGGAAAGAAAATAATAAATATGTAAATTCATGGGAGATACCTATTATACTTATCTATTTATCTTTTATTTATTGTATTTATGGTATATGATAACTTTTTACAACAGTTATTGTGAATAAAAAATCAATTTGTTAGAGAAATAGAAAATCTGCAAGTGTTATAGCTTTTACACTTGAAATGTTTTTCTATCTGTCAACGAAAATCAATCACTTTTGAAAACAAGACTGCTTTAAGTCATACAGAGATCATTTCTCTACACTTATGTTGATATTGATCAGCTCAATATATTGGTGTAATTAATTAGGCCGAGCCTTGAGACCACCCATCAAAACCCACGATCGAATTTAGATGCGTCTTCTTTTAAGATTTTTTCATTGCTATTGTCGTAATTTAAGAATTGCGCTCATCTCGAGCAAAGAAATCCAAAGTGCATATGCCGTGGTGAGTTTCCGTTAGTGCGACAGAATCACAATACATAGCCACCAATTAATATTCCACAGGATATAATCAAGGGCACCAGTCAATATAGCTTTCTAATCACCAGGGAAAGAAACAGTTTTAATCTGCGGACGAAAAATCTGTTACATAACGTCATTACATCTTACTTATTCCAGTGCATCGATTTTGATTACTTATCTTTTCCTTTCGCTTGGGGGCTAAATCTTATGTGAAATTTTACGGAAGACCAAGAGTAAATAGTGAACTTCATTCCTGTATATCATTCAGATTGTGCACAAGGCGTACTTTCACAGTTCACAGCTCTGTGCATGCAGGGTGCGTGTAGCAAAATCCATTTAATTTCGAGATTGCCGAGGAATTAACGTGTCATGCGGAGGAGGAATCGAGGAAGATGGGGAAAGAGGAGGAACACGCGAAAGTGAGGGAGCGAGGAGGGGGAGACGAGGTGGTGTTTGTGTGTGTGTGTGTGCGCGCGCGCGAGTGTTCAGGGTGAACAACCCCCCTTCCACGTCTGGCTCTAGTCGCTCACACCTCGTACATATGTGCCTCCTCTTTCCAGCGAACCTCCTTCCCCTTCCCCCGTCATCTCTTCGATCCGCTCCCTGCCCTACCTTTCTCTTTCCCTCCGTGAACTACCCGTGGTCTTCTCACTCCCTCCGGCGGCGTCCCCATGGTTACTAACCCACCCTTTTCCGCCTTTCTCTCTCTCTGTGTCTCTTTCCCTACCTCCTCACTCTCATTTCTCTCCATCTCTCTCGCTCTCTCTCCACGCTCTCTTTTCTACTCTCCGTACAGTTAAGAAGAGGCGTGTTCTCTCTTCCTCTCTCTCGCTCTCCCGACTACTTGGGATTTCTCCCACCACCACTACGAAAAGAAACCGACTTAAAACGCTTCAAATGAGTACATTGCGTCACGTCTGTGAGAATGGTTTCGGATTGGAGGGGAGGGGAAATTTCAAGAAAAATTATGGCGCGAGGGGTGTCAGGGCATTGCAGCGGTGGACGTAAATTTAATTTCGGACGTTTCATTTTGGCGAATGAGAAAATGGTGAATCTGCGCCCCACTGCAGGGAAAGTAGCGTCCGTTTACTTTCGTCGTGTATCCTGGACCTTCACTAGTGAAGAGAGTGGGATTCGAATTCAGCGACTATTCAAAGTAGACTGCTATGTGAAATCGCAGAAGAGAATCGTCGGCTTAGGAGGAAGGTCTATTATTAGTTAAATAAAGATGTGGCACTTTTCCACAAAATAAACACTTTATTACGACAATTGTTTCGGGTCACTGAACCGTCAGCAGACACGAGACCAGTCTTGTACCTGATGATAACTCTCGAGTCGTGAGTGAAAAATGTTACTCATCTTACTAAATCTTTATTTCATCATGAGTTCCTTCCACCATATCAAGCCTGATTCTGTAATACTTTTTAGGAAGATATTTTGCTGATGTCGTTAAACAAGTCGACTAGTCTTAGAGTAGACTTAGATACTTCAAAATAAGAGAAAAATATTACTAGAATATGGATATGGATACAGCTCTTCTGTATATTAACATACACGTTTTGTCTGTAGAATATTGTGGGAAAATACTCACTTAAATTTAGGGCTGCTGATTGGATTATACTGCTTACCTGTAAAATGAAAAGAAAATCACTTAATCCATGCAATGAAATGAAATTCAAACTTACTGTTGTATTTAATTAATAAATACATATAGGGAAATAAATTTAAATTTATACTTATATATATAGTATATATATATGTGTGTGTGTGTATATATATATATACATATGTATCTAAATATATGTACATATATATATGTAAATAATGTAATCAGTTAACTCACGTGAGAGGATGATTGTCACACACAAAAGAACACAAAAAAACATAGGCTCAGTGATAAAAAGACACGTTTTTAAATTTTCGGTGTCTGCTGAA
>WURS02474421.1:10579262-10592825 GCA_011762765.2 Rhinocypha anisoptera
AGCTCGTCCAACCAGCGCCTAATGGTGACGATAATCGACCTTATCAAACAGCCAGGACTTGACAAGTAGTTGAACACTAATATCTTCTGCTTATTACTGGGGAAACTACTCATTTTCTTAAAATGATAAAGTCTCGGTTGACAACTTTAAGTATTGGTAGATGAATCCTTGTATACCCTTCCTCCCGGTCTGAAGAGCGTAATAGCTAAACTAGACTTGAAATAACACCTTGAATTTTTTAAAAATTCTATGCAATCTTTAATGAATTGAGTGAAGTAAAGCATTAAAAGTTTTAATCCAGCAAATGAACTGAAATTTTCAGTTAAGGACTTGAGGATTATATGCTAACCTATAAGACACAAAACTTATTTTATCTGACAAAATAGTAATATTACGCCTTTAAAAATGTCAGCATAAAGTTTGATGTTGCTACTGTTCTGAACAATCAGTTGAAAAGAAATGTGTGTGATAAGTTAAGTCAGACAAAAGAGTAAAGATATTATCTTGATTGCATCAACGTGATAGCGTTTCTTTTATTTTTGAATTATAACAGAAAACCTCTCGGTTTCATAACTGATAGCGTATAATAAGATTTTATTAATACAAATTGAGATAAATTTTTTTCGTCTCATAGAACGCAATTTATACTCTCCTGATTTGGGAAATGATTATATAATCTGTTATCATTTATAAACTGCAGTAAGATGTTACAAATGATGTTTCAAAGGAAAAACAAACAATTTAGAAAAAAAAGGGAGAAATGAGAGTTATGAGGTTCAACTCAGTCAATATACATCGATGAGCAAGCCGGAAGAGGCAGCAAAATACAAAGGTCTAATTCCAAATTCCAAATGACGCTGCTCTTTATCGTTCAGGTCAAGAGAAATCTTGACCTCTAATTTCATCACCATTGTGACAGGAAAACAATTTTCCATTCCGAGCAGTTATAAGGTAAAGAAGTAGCGGGTGGAAATAAGTATGAAAGAGACATTGAGAAAGTAAATGAGCATGAGGGAAGAAACTATTCAGAATAGTGCGAAGTGGAAGATCAAAATAAGGTGGCCAATCTATATTAAAACCCTAAAAATAAAATATCCAATATCATGCGGATGAACTATAACTCGACACGGCCTCCAATAAGTAATAAACCTTATGAAAAGGATGGCTTAGATGAGAAGGGCTAGTAATGTGAATTAAACTTCTCACCTTGATCTAGTTCACTATTATAAAATGAACTAAGTGTTTAAAAAATATAGTATGTCGGGGCATCCTGATGAACAGCGCTCTCGCATTAAATTATTTACATGATAAATTTCATTAGTTTCAATTATGCTATATAAATTCAATAGTATCTCATCATTTAAATTAATGAAATATGAATATATTCTATCTCTTATTTCTTAAACTGCAAATACTCGACATTCGCATGTCTTTCAAAAAGTTCGGAGAAAAACAGCACCAATATTAATAACAAATATCAGTTAGTTTCACAGAAAAAAACTCGAGTGGAATAATCTCAAAAGTTTTGAAATTTTATAAACAATGTTTTTGCTTTGAGGAATAAATTGACGAAAAATACAAAAGGTGCTAAGTTTCCACGGTGAAATTTTTTTAAATTCATACCTAGGAAAAAGTATTAAATTAGAATTAGAATATTTCATTGACTGTTGAAAAATTATAGGTATCAAGTTAACACGAAAATAAAGAATCAAGTATAACGAATTCGCAGTTACATATACAGAGATAAAAGCATCTGCGTTTAATGTACCAGACTGTGGAGATAATCAAGGAAATATGTGAACAATTTCATGAATAATTTTCAAACTTATCCTTATTCCATAGCTATTCACAAATAATATTATTTATTACACAAATTTACGTTCCATGATATTGGTCCTCTTAACACAGCTTAAGTAAATAAAATATATTACCCTAGCGTGCAAGTCAGACCGGCATTCTCTGAATTTATTCAAGGTGATAGAACTCACAGATATTAGATATCATCAAAAGTAGTTCTTAAAAGAAATGCGAGATAATAGTTGTACCCAGGCATGTAGACAGACTGAAACACGAACTGAACTCCGCATGAAATAGTGAAGGTAAAAGGAAGTTTCAAGAAAGTGTATTAAAACTGTAACGGGAGATGAAAACTCATTAAGGCAACACTGGCTGCCAGGTAAGGAAAAAGAAGGTGGAGAAAAAAGACACGCAGAAGATGACGGGAGGAAGGAGACAGGCAGAAAGGAACATTCAGCAGTCTCCCAGTCTCACCGGTTCTCTGGAGGAAAAAAAAGAACGGATGGGAATGTAAGAAGAAGATAAAGAAGGAAAAATCGGATAAGGAAGGAAAACGGACGAAGAATTTTATAGCAAAATCGGAGAACAGATAAAAGAGTGAGGATAAATATCGTCTGAAAATGCTTCTCTCTTTAGGAGTACTACGCACTCGTGTCATTGGAGTTTGGGGTGTTGCGTGGCTGAGAGAAGATGGTAGGTTGGTGGAATAAAAGGGATCAGGATGACGGGGAGTGGAAGAAGAGGCAGCAAAATAAATCCTGGATCTGAATAAGCCGTCCAAGACAACATTTTGGCCATGTATCCGACTGACGTAAGCCTCTCTTCCCCTTTGGGGCAGTAAAATAACTTTTGTGCTCTCATCAAAACAGGTGCGGCGGAAGGGGATATCGGATTTAAGATGAAGATTTCTTGCTCCTTCCCGGAATATTTTGAGTTCCTCTTCCAACTCGCGTTGAAATATATCTTTGGATGTGCATTCTTCTCGTTCTCAGTCCGAAGGGGAACTTACAACTATGTGAGGGGGTGGAAAATGACAGACGTTCCGGTAGAATCGTCCGGATGTTGTTGCATCAAATATTCGTAAATTAGGTTCAGGACCGTGTTCAGGATATTTTCCAGAGAGAGCAAAGAGTAAGTACGGAAATCAGTACAGTGAACGTTAAAGAAACATGAAAACTTAACAAAAGTTTCATTCTTAGGAAAATATCTCGGATATCTCTGGTTGAGTTCAAAAGGGTTTTTTCCACTTGAAAAATATTTTCACATCCCAGTGAATAACGAGTTATGATAAGATTAATACTTTCTTTTAAGGTTTTTAGCCATGAAATTGATCAATTCTGTTTTCATAAATGTGTTAAGAAGGAAATAAAATTGTTCTCCAATTTCGGAGAAAAAATGAGTTCTGAGAACTAAAATGTATCACAAATCACAAAATGTGTTATCACCGTATCAATTTTAGAAACGTTGTCATCTTAATATAACGGCATGATTTAATTAAACATTTAATATAGTGTAGTAGCTTTCCAAGATGTGAGAATTATGCCTCTGAACCACTTCACTAAATCACCCTAAAACTGATGAAATAATGACCTAATAGTGGGAAAAGATTAGCACTCACAAATTTTTAGGGATTAATAACTCTAAAATAAATAATATTTGATTTAAAAAATTATTTGTAACAAGTCAAGAATCTTATTGTTTTAATCTATGTAAGACAATATAATAAGAATATTAATAATTCATGTCTAAAATCCACGATGAAAACGTAATGGAAAAATACAAATGCTTCAATAGGATAAAATAATTAATTAATGATGTCAGTTTTCTAACAAAAAAAACTTGGAAAATAGCAAGTAAAACCAGGCCAAATGACCAATCACGGTAAAAATTACGGTATATGCGAAACAGCTTCCTCTTATAGAGATATTATTTTCTATATTCTACATACAAGCCATTCCTTAAACGAAAGCCATTTCAGCTTCACCTCCAAGTTAATCAATAAAAAGTTAAATCATATTACATTAAAAAAGTATAAATAATGTAAAATCTAAGGGACAAGATACGATACACTGTTTTTGGCTCATTTTTGAAATTCATTTTAAAAGGTTGAAAAAAACATGTTTCCTTTTCCACATAAAAACTTCTAAGGGGTAATTTTAAGTATTAAAAATTTTTTATCCGGAAATGACGATATTTCTCAAATAGTAACAATTATCATTGTTATTATCTGTTGTTTAGCAGACCGATTTTTAGGAATAAGACATCTTGGAGCACATATAATTTGAGGGTAGTGCTTCTACCATATACCTATACTATCAAAAAAATGTATAATACTTTCCCAAACTTTATATATACGTCATTTCCTTCCGTTACAATATTTATACCAATTATTATTCCGAAGCCTTTGGAATTAAATTTAATTATTGTTTTGCTAAAATTACTGCCACTGTAATATTTGGATAATGCGGATAACTATAACAGATAATCGTCTGATATGATTTTAAAGTGCTGTGTGAATTAAAATGGAGTATACAACGTTTACTGTTATATGCAAAATCACATATGGGTAGCACTCAACAAGCACTCACGGAGTTACCAGAGGGTAAAAATATCTGGTGGGTTCTATCTTTTCCAATTGAAACTCTCAATGACTCTCAACCGCTTCCCCTAACGTAATTTCAAAGTCGAAATATGTGTTTTTTAAATCCACACACTTCCTTAAGACGTTTTTAATTAAAAGAAAACATGAACCGTCGGGTGCTTTATTGAAAGATTCATGAAAAGTGAAAAAATTATCATTTTTTGTCTTGTGCAGTGTGATTTTTATTTTCCAAAATAAAAGGGGAAGGAAAGAAGAGCAAGGGACAAACTAGGAACGATTTCACGGTAAACGAAAAAAGGATTACGTGGATTTTTGCCAACGAGGAAGAGATTAATCGAGGTGATTGGATATAAAACAATGACACGCTCATAACCGTGATTTTAGTGATTATCGTGAAGTAAGGACTTTGTTAAATATCTTTAGTGCACATAAATGTCGGAAAACTAGTATGTTATGCTTTTCTGATTAACCATAGATTTAGCCACTTACATTCCCCCTTTCATTCTTTTCTTCAAATTCATTGTGTGATATTTTGTGTGCGAGAACATCCCATTAGACGGCAAATTCGAAAACATCTAATGGTGGGTACAAGGAGACTCAAGGATGGAGTCAGTGGGTAAGGTCTAGCCAAGTCACTACTATGTTTCATAAAAGCATTCCAGCTATAAAGTCAATGGTCCCTTCTACAAAAATAATAATTAATCATAATAAACTCTAATGTAGGTAATCATTTCATTACGTCTAGAAAAAGGCGCGTGAAAAACGGATTATATCAATGCATCAAAAAGAGGAGTTTTCCAGTAAAAGTGCATTTTCACGAGTGATTGAACTCTGCTGGATGTTTCAATAAAGTTGAAAGTGGAATGATTTTATGAGATCAACGAGGAAGTATTAAACGCAAGTATTTAAAACTGAGTAAAGCTAAAAAAAATAAAATAAAACCGGTCGCAGTTTCTCTGATGTAAAAATTATTATAATTTTTTTAATCTCAAAAGGCGAAATTTTAGTTAAAAGAGCCTATTTTTCTCAACATCCGCATTCCGTTAGTTCAACGCGTAAATACCAGAGAGGCGAAATCATGTAATCGTGAAGCATTTCACTCGTTTATCCATTTACGTCCGTAAATTCAATCACAAGACAAGAGGAAAGGATTGGACGGATGATGTTCTCTGAATCAACCGAAAAGATCTTCTGTGCCCTACTCCTTCCGTTATCCCCTCTCAATATGATGATCTCCTTCCACCCCCCTTCCCTCTCCCTACGATTCCACTTTCATCTCACGTATCATCCTCCCACCCATTCCACAATTTCCACTCTCTCTCTCTCTCAATATATATATATATATGTCCCTTGCTATTAGATTTCGGAAAAATGAAGCAGTGAGAGGTAAGCATTAACGAATTAGGTCGACCGAGACCCGTGCACCGAATATTTTCCCTCCTCCTCCATCCACTTCATTACGTAACTAAGCAATAACAAGCAGAGCTTGGGCTAGTTAACGCTGACCGGTGAATTTGCTTACGTGGTTGATAAGGGTAATACCGACAAAGGCCACAGGAGACGAAGAACTGGAGGCGCTCCAAGTGGAATCTCATGTTAAACCCCTGTTTATCTTCGTGGCTTCGTATCTCTAGGTTATACCGCAAAGCTTATGATGGATTACGTATCTTACATTTCATATAGATCTTCTATAGCGGAAGAGGGAACAATATGAAAAGACCGATACTTAGCATATTAAATCCATCGGGATAAGGCTGTCACCGACTCCATCTCAATGCCAAATTCTAAATTCCAAAATTTAATACCCGAAAAAGCATAAAATTTCAGAAAGATTTTAAATACAAGACATTAAAATAATTAAACATGCGATTAAGTTTTATTAAATGATAGCAGTGAAAAATGTTTAACAAAGTACTGTTGCAAAATAGTTGTGAGATTGCCAATGTACATTTTTGTAGTTACTTTAAATTTTCACGTTTCAAATAATCCGTGGAGTTTATTCTAAAATTTCCATAATCACGTGTATTATATGACGTTTAAATCAGTTAAAATAAAACCGATCAGTGTACGAATACAAATTACATCGGTTGTTTCCAAAATCATATGTCTTGTGTGTTCGACATCTTTCCATTGGCAAATGGAGATACCTATTTACGAAACACTTTGGAAAGCATAGTTACTTGTATGCTTTGAGTTGAAATGGACATTCAAAATATAGGAAGAATGGAATAATAATAATACTAGATAGCAACATATACTAAATATTAACAGGAATTGTATTGAATAAAATTAGTATTAGGAATGAGCCACTGGAAAGAATGTACAACAAAAGTAACATATCATGATGAATTTGGTACAGTTGTTCACGATAGGCTTTGTTCTTTTTCCACAAAGGTAATCGATACGGAGGCTATACGATACAAACCCGTATGTCGTTTCTCGTGTACCCCCATACCATTCATTACTGGGGTTATTACTAAAAATAGGTATGTTAAAATAAATTCTGTGATTTCACAGTTCATATTTTATTATAATTTACGTAACAATGGTTTCGCTTCCATGCAGTATCGTCACCATCTCATGATAATGCACGGTAGTAAAACTATGGCCATGTGACTCACAATAATTTGTGAATTGTGGAATTTCAGAGATTCTGTGAAAGTATTCCTTGGAATATGGAGACAGTTCACGAAAATAAACCTGAGAAAGTATCTTATCCACTATTACCGCCATGAAATTAATAAGCGAATGAGTTTCCGCATAATATTTTTGTTGGCTGCCAAGATCATTAAAAAGTTCAAAAGAAGAAGACGATATAAGAAGAAGAGTGATTACATAAAGAAACGAAGTAATTTTTACACTTGAGGACTGGGAAGGGTTTCTATTGAGCGGTGAAGGAGAATGCTCGGCCGAGGCAAGGAGGGCAAGAACGCTGGGGGAAAGAAAGAAAGGAACAAGATTGTGAGGAACGAGACGAGATGAGGGAATTGGGAGGGCAGGAAATTAAGAAAGGACTCTTCCGTCCTCCCACTTTTTCCGGTCCTCCTCTTATCCAAAATTCAGCAAAATAACGCTCTCCATTCCCGGTTCCATTCCTCCTACCTCCTGATATTGCTTCTTTTTTTATCGCATCGTCACTCCTTTTTTATCGCATCGTCACACACTGAATCCAACTCATCCGTGCATGGAACGGGTTAAAATTTAATGTGAGATATATTTTGGAATAAGTTGAATAATGACCAAGTGGTAACCGCCCGGGAAACGTTTGCACAGCTGATGCTCCAAAAATATAATGAGGCTATCAACAGGAAAAAATAATAACAGTAAACATCAATTTCCCCAACGATATCCCGCAATTGAAATTGCGGCCCTTCCCACTGTGCCAACTAAAGTATTTTAATGGTATCTTAAAGGTGACTACGTGAAAAATGGCATATTAAAATAAAAGTAATTCTTCTAAATATATCCCTCGTGATAAAGATCAAGATAAGATTTTAAGATAAGATACTGATATGCATATTCAGACAACTTCTATATATGTCTGTGGGAGAACTTTTCCTCTCATTAGTGCACAATATGCTCATTCCAAAGTTCTGGTGGCCAAAATCGAGCCAGAGATCTCTCTTCGAGCCACCCTTTAATACTTCTACTTTTAAGCATTGCCCTGCAGGGGCAGGGGTGAGCCACCACCAAACACACATTCACTCCCAAGTGCAAATGCTAAGAAACACATTGCACTCAGAATGAAGCAACCCGCATGCAAAACAAAATAAAACAGCAGAACATTATCCACAGCATGCGGGACAATGCTAGCCTTATCTAGACTAATCGTTTGACAATAAATATACAAATCATCTGGAAACAAAGTAAAATAACATTTAATATATAATAAGGAAAACATAACAAACAAATAACATTTAATATATAATAAGGAAAACGAGGGAAAACATGCAGGGTAAAAATAAAATATATAAACTACTCTTCCTAAATATCCCTAGGACCTAGTTTATCCTGATCTCTAATGGTTCGGGGGAAAAATTACATTTTAAATCTATTTGTTCTACAATCTATCTCCCTGATTTCCCGGGAGTGATCTGATCCACCATAGTATGACGGGGTTTTCAATATACAATAAACCTCCTAATTGAAGTAATCTGCTTTAAATTTTTACAATAAATTTAACCTTTATTTCATCCTACGATCAACGAGTGGTTCCCAGTCTAACTCCTCCAATAACTTTGCTCCACTGCTACGTTGATCATAAATAATAGTTTCACATTTGTGGGTAAACAGCCACAGCAGGTGTAAAATAGTGTGTGCACGGAATCGCATAACTCAGTATAAGTACAGTCGCATGTCGTACGGCCTAAAATTCCTTGGTGACATACACGCTGTGGGAAGGGCGTTTCCGTTCAAAAGAATCTGGTCTGGGTCAGAAGAAGGTCAAAAGAATGGAGTACGGGGTCACCAAATCTACGCTTATCCGAACTAACGCTTTCACTTCATTTCCAAACCACTTGCGGTAAACTATTTCAGTACATGTCGTTTGAAAATCGACCTAAAAGGGCAAATAATAAACTTATATGTCAATTATTTTCCTTAGATTGAATTTTGTAGAAGCATGATTCGTGAGCTTCCTCATTCCTTCCCCTTTAGTCGTTTCATTCCCTCGTTACACCTGACGTGCGCCTTCCTCCTTTGTCCTTTTTCCTGTTATCTGACATCGTCGTTCGAACTAACTGTATTCCTTTATCTCCGGCAGCTGTTTCTGCAATATTAGCTTTAAGCAATGTTTTCCCAATTATGTGAAGACGGCGAAAACAATGACGGAAACCTCATAAACGCACATGAATAGTACAAAATATCCGAAATATCAACTGCAAAGAATTAAAAAATTAATATCATATTATTTTAATTAGTTAGCCACACAAAGGAAACAGTCAAAATATAGTGGATTTGATATTTCTTGTGTAAGAATTAAGCAAAGCTCATGGAAATCCCTCTGTACGTAAGTTTTTCTTAAGGAATGGAAAAAAGTAACCTTGCAGGCCGAGGAATGTGAAATGCGTATAACATTATGGAAGCCCTTACTTATTATCAACCCTTACTTTCAAAGTCGGAAATAAAATGTAGTCCCAAAAGACCCTCCGCGATTTTGCGGAAACACAATCCAGTGTATAAACAGATTATTGGAGGGATAACAGACGGACTCTAGGAAAATATTGGAACTTCGTTGAATTACTGCTCACACGTGCTTTTTAAAATCGAGCCAGTATTAGTGTGTCGACTAAGTCTTTTGCAAGGCAAAGGCGATTGGATTATTGTACTGACGCGATCATATTTCCGATGTGTGAATCACGGATGTTGTGTAAATCTACACACCAATTTCTCCGAATTTTCATCCCTAGATTCCCGGTGAACAGAGTTTCTAAAACTGTTATGAGATACCCACGAGATCTGGTTTTCGCTGAACTGGTTGCGGCGCAATCAGAATATTACTCGTGGAATTCGTCTCTCTTTATCGTGTACCTCCTTCGTCCTCCGGAACAGCTCTCCTCGAGTTCCCGTCGCGTAACTCCTCCCATTGCGTTTGGATATTAGTTCGTCTCCCTTCGTGATCGCAATCAACTCAACTCTGTCAGCCAAAATTTAAAAAAAGAAACATATTCCGGCGTAGGATTCAATCCTGGTAGACCTCACCCCACAATACGGAAATCTATTTTGATACCCGACCTCCCGTGTTCATCACCTTCGCCCTTGAGTCTTCCCTTATAGCTTCCGCCTCCTCCTCTCGCTCCGCTCGGGGAGGCGAAGTCAAAAAAAAGTGGTTTCCGTCTGCGAGGGCTGCCGTCGAAAGACGGATATGAGGTGCACTCAGAGAAAGAAAGAAAGAAAGAAAAGAAAAAAAAGATTCATTCCCTTCGTCGAAACGCCAGACGACGACTGCGTTTAGCGACTGGAGGGCGGATCGCTTTCTAAATTACTTGCATTAGTCTCCACCCGTCTCTCTCTCTCTCTCTGGAGTCGGGTGAACTCGAGGTGGAGATTTGCTGCGTCACGTGCGATGACGGATTCCCCGCAGTTGTGCACGAGGAAACTCGTGCAATACTTTCAATAATGCGAAAACTTTAAGACCAATTACATGAAAGGAAGTATAGATTGACTAATTAGTGACGTAACAAAAAGATATCTTATTTTCCACGTTCGACGGATTCACAATTATTTGATTTTTCAAATGTAAATCTAGGCTTTCCGAAAAATGTTTCCCAATCCACCAAGTTTATATATATATATACAGTGGTACCTTGGTTAACGACGGCCTTAGTTAATATAAGTTTTCTGCTCACAGGAACTGTGAGCAGAAAAAGTCTTGGGTAACGACGAAGGGCTTTGGCTGACGACACCTAGTCGATTGGCGGGTGACAGAAATGAAACATGATCCCCTGATCAGTAGTAGTAGTATTTTAGTTTTTATAGGGTGCTTCGACGGCTATGGTCATTTCGCACCTCTTCAACTCATTGAAAAAACCCATCTACAAAAAACACAACATCCATGCCCTGGGCGGGATTCGAACCCGCCACCTTTGGGTTAGCCGGCGAGCACGCTACCCACCAGGCTAACCCGGTCGGCGTGAAATTGATTAAACTTGCCTTTACCGACAACGCTACTCATCCTTAACGGTGCAGTTTGAATTTTCCAACTACCCGTTAAGCAGTTGCGGTATTAATCTCTAACATCAAGAAGAGCTCGACACCGAATCTCTTTTGGAAACCAGTTTTATCGAAAAACAGTAATTTTCATGTTTGCAAAATTTCTTTCCCTCTCAACAGGAACAGACGCACCACGACATGACTACTGGGACCTTGAATTTATAAATTTATGATGGAGAAACATGAATGCACATATTATCTCACAAGATTAAATTTTGTCTTTCTCAGTTCACGTTCTTTAACAATGCAATCCTAACCATGGATCTCTGATCATTCATTTTCAGCGTAACACGCATCTATTTAACTTTCTCGAATCCTTCTAGTTGACTCTCTTCCCATCTTCATTCTCTTGTTTCACCAAGCTCTCTCCTCTTAGCACGATCCCCGGCTCCATTTCCTCCTCCTCTCTCACACTTTAACGCCCCTATTTTTCCCGCCTTGAAGTACTCATTCCTCTCGCCTCTTCCTTCGCAGTGACGCCTCTTTCCTCTCGCTCTTCCTCACCCCACGTACTCCTTCCCACTACTGCTTCCCCTTTCTCTCCTCCTCCCTCACATTCCCCCCATTCCATCCTTCCTTCCCACCCTCGCCTCTTTTAACCTCTGCAAAATCCCACCAGCTTTCCCTCCTCCCCCGTCCACCCTCACTAATTTCCACTCTGTCGTTTCCTCAATCTCCACGCATAGCCTCAATTTCATTTTCCGCCGCGCAGTCATTCCTTATTTGATGAGAATAAATTACGGCAGGGTGGGTGGGTGGAAAGATATAGAGAAGAGGGTGAGGGGAAACGGAAGATGGAGGAGTGGGGACGGCAGTTGGTGTAAATTGCAGCATGGGATGTCGTCACGCATGAACAAGAAATAATAATTCTCGCGGCTTAAAAGAAGAAGAAAAAATAGATTTCACCTCTAACATATAATAATAATCCCGTAGTCCATACGATTTAGGGATCCCTGGCTCCTCTTTATATTTAGACATTCGGTTGCATAAACGACGAGGGTGCAGGAATTTTACGCTTTTAGCGGGGATAAAAATATTACTCATTATACCAAAGTTGTTTTTTAAAACTTATCTCCGTTTTATCATGGCAATTTTCGTGCAAATTATACTTATCTCGTTAATGAGTCCTTTTGGCTGACAGGGAACAGTGACTTCCGTTTTGCTTATTCAAACCGTGGAGATTCTGGCGTACACTTTTCCGCTGACTACTAATTATGCTGTATCAGAAAAATACGTCACCTTAAATGTCCCCTTTCTAGCTAATGGAAAGAGAGGGAGTTTTACGTGGTAGCAACTACGGCCGGCTCTCGTCATCACCTGTCGTTGTCTCAAATTGCAGATTATGACATCTACTCCAGGACGAAAGACGCATGCCGGGACATTATTTCGGCGAGTGGGGATGAGAGGCATTAATATTTATTTGGTCTTACCTTGACGGTCTGCGACTTGAGAGCCGGACGGTCTGGGTCCGGAGAGTACTCGAGGGATATTCCGTAGAACTGTCCCTTGTTGATGTAAGTGATGCGGTCATCCTCCCTTCTCTGGCTCGTCGAAATGGGCGTCTCCAGGAAGTACTTGAATCCGTAGAGTGAGAACCTGTGTGGGTGGAGAGGGTCGAAGAAGAGGATTATTCGAGGGAGGAACTAAACTGCAGGCACATTGAAACCAGTAATAATACGCGTTGATCTTTGCGTGAGGTGGGGTTTGGAGGAGACGACGCGATGTCGTCGGAGGGACGGGTGGATTTAGAAAAGTGGAAACATTGATTCTATCGGAGTGAGTCAGGAAGTCCCGTTGCGACGACATTTTCATTTTGATTTATATTGGACGTGCTGAAACAAGTACGTCGATTCGAAGGATTCCATAAGGATGCGTGTGTGTGTGTGGGCGTTTCCAATCATTTGACTGAAAGTAACTGAATGTTCACCGGTAAGAGTAAATCAAAATCAGTGCGTATGTCTAATGGCCGGGAGCATGAGAGGCGGTATTTTTACGTCCACTATGCCATAAATGAATTTCGTGGGCCAGAAAAATTCACCTTCAAAAACTTTAATTATCAAAGAAAAACACAGTTGAATATACATTAAATTATTCCGTCTCTCTTCCTCGAAGAAGGTAAGGTAATCATCATTGGAAACGAGTGTGTTTAAAAACAAGCATGAGTGTTTTCTTATGTGTACTCTATATTTTTGTAGCTGTTACATATTTTTGTAATGATGTGTGTATATATTTATATATTTAATTATGTCTATATATATGCCAATGTATATGTGTACATATATGAATATGTTTATATATATATATATATAACGAACACACGCACACACTTCGTTGTTGCTGCTCATCTGAGATTTTCCTAAGTATATATATATATACATATATATAAATGTATCTACACATATGTATTTTTATATGTACGATATATCGTATATATGTGTATACACATATATATA
>WURS02474421.1:10693294-10708778 GCA_011762765.2 Rhinocypha anisoptera
GGCTCCCATGCACTAGCACGAATGTTTACAGAGGCCCACTGAACCTACCAAAGGAGCGACACAACCCCAAAGAAGCCAACCCGCTTGAGAGGACCCGAGCAAGCTAACACAAAGTTCACGGGTTTAAGTCCCGCCCAGAGCATGAGTGTTGTGTTTGCCCAAATGGGTTTTTTTCTGACTTGAAGAGGTGTGAAATGACCATAGCCATTGAAACACTATAAAAACAAAATTCTTACTACTACTAGTCAATTCAGAAAAGTAACTGAAATTAAATTCATTATGGATTACCAACTTAATTGTTAATCTGAACATGGAGCACCTTATGGTTATCCAAAATAGATTTGATATCATCTGAAGAAACAGTCAATGTTTTGCAGACTTTTAAACAAATAAAAGGCTCAGGTTATTTAAACCTATGTAGCCACACTACTTTGATGAAGAAAAACTTTCCAATTAAAAAAACCTGTTTCAGAATAGGATTGAAGATTGATGTTGCAACATAATGTTTATATGTATTACACACTATTGTATAGATTTGAGATGAATGGATAAATAGGCTCAGAGTATATGTAGACACTGAGAGCAATAACAATGATGTTGAATTTGTTTATATATTTTCAGGATAAAATCCCATACACAATATATTGTCATTATAGATTTAGACATATATGGCTATAATATAGCTTTGTAAAAAGGTTTCCCTTTAGGCATACATTTGATTCAAGTTAAAAGGTTTTCATATTGTACAACGTCTTCCAATTTTTCAAAAAATTATATCACTCACTTTAGAAAATAGTAATTTCCAGTTCAAACTATTCTTATAAAGAGTAACAAGTCATAAAATCAAATGTTCTATTAGATGGAAATGGTGAGAAGTAAGTCATGAAAATATATGGATTGCATGCTTTTCAGGTTTCTGTCCAGGTAATGGTATTGATGGACATCAATGTTTTGAAGGTTAAGTCTGCCATCATCCTCAGCATGAGTCTCACCTGACTCAGACTCACCCTGAGCACAATGTCAAACTTAACCTTCAAAGCATTGGTACCCATCAACACCATTACCTGGATAGAAACTGGAGAAGCATACAGTACATCCATTTTCCAGGAAAATCTAAGATCCTTTATCATAAAAATATAGTTTATCAACAAATATGAAAAGCCCTTCTTCCAGTTCTCCTCATTATCTGATCACTGATGCACTGAACATTCATTTTGAAAAACAAAACTCTCTGTAACTTCTTACAATTTAAATGGTTCATAAAAAACTTAGAGATACAAATTTGAAATCTTCAACACCAGAATCACAAAGCTTTATGCTCAATCTGATCATGTTAATTTCTCTAATTTCAAACATGAATGGAAAAAATTATCTTGATGATGTCATAAGTCTAAATAAAACATTTTTATTAAAATATGTTTTTTGTATATTGTCTCATAACAGTATGGTTTCATAATTTAATAATAATAAAATATAAAATTTATGACTTTCAGACAGGCTCTCAAGTTTCCATAGATGTATTCATTTCTGACTGCTGTAAGGCCTTCGATAAAGAAAAATATGCACTCTGTTAAACAAAATACTATCATGTGGTATTCATTTGGACCTCATTTGAATTTTTTTATAAAATATGTACTTTTTAGAAAGTAACCATGTAATAAATTTATACTCTGACATTTTTCAGTAAGTTGAAAAAATTTAGATATATCTAAATTTTTTCAACTCTCTGATACCTACCATTCAGAAAAATTATTCTGAGGTACACAAGAAAACCCATGCCATGGGAAGGATTTGAACCTATGGCCAGCTGGGTCAGCAGTCCAGATATGTATCATGTAACAGCAGTTACAGTTTAACAATTTTACTTCCTGTTTGGATTTTCTTCAAAACATAATCTTCAAGTAAAACCATAATCCATTAACACCTTAGGGAACAGTCAACTGACATACTAATACTTAATCTGATTTTTTTTAAAATAATAATTATTTCCAAAATTTGGTAATAATAATAATTATTATTTGGAAATAATAATTTCTGTTGTTTAAACCACAGAGTAATAGGAGATTATGTTTGAAACCATGAAAGCTTCAGTGCTTCCAACTTCATACAAGAGCTAAATATATTTACCTCACACATTGCTTTGTCCCTCGTGAATGCATTTGCCTTGATTTTTGTATCAAGTTATGCTTTCTGGCATTAGATGAAAACTCACATCTCTCATCAACTGTAACACCAACATTTGTAACTTAAAAAAAGGTATAATAACTTTTAAATATATTCATATATTTTAGAACGTATAACTCCAATATACTTGTATTGAGGTAGCCTCTTGCACCATCAGTCCTTAACCTTTCCATGTTGATGTACAATTTATTATTATTGCATGTTGGGATTTTTGTAAGAAATTATTAGAAATTTAATCGAAATATTTTTAAATATCAGACAGAGGAGTAGAATTATGAAGCATACTTGGGAATTAAAAGAATATTTATAAATATTTAAGTAGCCTAGCAACAGTGAAATATTTACTTCAAATGGTTAATTTTTCAAGAACCACTTTCTTAACTAAAATTAAAATTTAAAGAACAGCTGAATAATATCTACCCTAGATTGTAAAATGATATTATGTATTCAGTTCAAAGACTAATAAAATAATGGACTATTTAATTTCAATAATTACCTTATTCTATGCTTTGTGTTTGTTTCAAAATACCTGCCTCAATCAGGTTCAAGATATTAATTCATGCAGATTAGGCATACAAAACTGGGACTTGTTTTGTAATCCTCACACCAGAAGATAATTCACTAATTTTAATTATTTTACGCATCACATGTATGGCGTATATCTTACCTTTGTTCACAGCCATGATACAGAGTTGAACTCTTAATTTCTAAATTTATGAAAATCATAATATATATAGATATATAGATAAGCTTAAGCATGATAATATAACCAATATTAATTTTTCAGATTTCTAACCACATAGCTATGAACCAATAGGAATTAAGAAAATAAGTTAATAATAATAGATTATAACCTAGAATATTTTTTAGGGGTTTAGAAAAGATGTAATAGAAGATGTTATATTTTTAATTCAGATTACAATAAAACCTCAGTTTACGGACACATCTTACATATGGACACCTCCAACTTATGGACAAAATTTGATTCCTTGATAGAATTATATATATTCTTGTAAGGCTCAACCTTCTTACATACGGACACTCCCATTTAGGTGACACGGACACCTTTTATGAGATATTTTTCTCACATATAGATATCCTTCACATGAGTTTTTCTGACCCGAAGTTGAAATATTTTTCTTTAAGATGGAATTTATGAGTAGTAAAGGTGGTGAAGCAGATAAGGAAATGGAAAATGACTTGGATAATGAAAATTAACACACAAAAGAAGATAAAGCATGGTGCACACTGGGTTGAATGAATGCAAGGATGTCTTGGAACTACTAATCTCTTTCTCAGGGAGCATTAGCACTCAACCCATAGAGGTTTGACCACTGTTCTTAACCAAGGGTTTTCTGATGAGACATATGCAACCAATTGGCAGCAATATTCTCTTGTTGGGGGGGACCTTGTACCTGAATGATGAATTGTCGAAGGATAATGCACTTTCAGTTCACTGTAAACTTCTCCAAATATCGTTCTTCTTGTCATTTTTCATGGTGATTGTTAGGTTTCTTTTTGGAATCTTTTCAAGGTGTCTGCAGAATTTATTTCATACTGCTGAAGTGCAGGTTTTAGATTATGCTAATAAAAAAGAGTGGTGTACAGAAATTAGTGGTGAATTTCAGTATTAGTAAAAGGCAAATTTCTGACATATTGAGACAAAAGGAGAGCATTATGAAATTGTGGAATGTAAATTATGACAAAAATGTGAAATAAAATTGATTCTGTTCTTTTTGAGTGGTTTTCAAAAGCTAGAGCGAATAATTTGCCTATCTCTGGGAAACTATTATGACAAAAAGCACTGAAAGTTGCTGCAGTAATCAGAATCGAGAACTATATGGCCTAAAATGGGTGGTTAGAGACATTTAGAATACAGATAATATCTTGTTAAAGGTCATGTGCGGAGAGGCTGCAGAGATGTTCAAAGAAGGTGTTATGGAGTAGGTTTATAGGCTACCTAGATTACTGGAAAACTATGAATCAGGAATATCTTCAGCACGGATAAAACAGGATTTTTTTTGGGTCTTTGCCTAGCAAAACCTCGGCTGTATAATCAGAAAGATGCTCAGGAGGGAAGACATTGAAAAAGCGGTTAACGATATTGCCGTGTGCAAGCATAACTGGTAAGTTTCTGAAACCTATAGTCATTGGAAAAGCTGAAAACCCAATGTTTCAAAGAGGTAAATAAAGAAAAACTGTCAATTGCATCGAAATCCAATAAGAAGGCATGGATGGACATTATAACAGAGTGGTTGAATTGCTTAATAAAAAATTGGAAGGGAAGAACAAAGTATTTTGTTGTTTCTTGACAATACTCTCTGCCATGCAGATTTAAAATTAAAGAATGCCATTGACTATTCCCTCCAAATGCATCAAGTGTCTTGTAGCCTATGGACCAAGGCATCATGAAAAAATTTTTAAATTCCCTATAGAAAATTTATTTTAAAGAACGTTCTCAAAAATTGACCAGGGACATTCTCATGCCCAAGTAAGGTAATAAATTTTGGTCTTTTACACAATATTTTCGATTGATCAAGCAATCAAAAACAAAAAATTCTACCATGTGTAATGGCTGGGTTTTGTAATAGAATTGTTTCCAGAGTTGTAAGATGTATCAGATAGTATGCTAATGAGACAGTTTATTAGCAGATGCTGGTGAAAGTGCTGAATGTGTCTATTGACTTTAATTTGTTGACAGTGGACTAGGAGCTGGACATGATAGAAATTATTAAGAGTACCTAAGATGAAAGTGAAAATGAAATCAGTAATAGTGACAACAGTGAGCCTGAGTCTCTGGCTGGACAATAGATTTTCAAATCTTATGCAGATGTATTGAACCAAATTGAAGCACTAAAAAACTTTTTTATTTCAAAGGCAACAGTGTAGCATCAGATAGTCTCATTGATGTCCAATTACATTCTGAGAAAGAATTTGTCACAAAAAGAAACATTACAACAAAAATTAATGATTTCTTTACACCTAAGAAAGATATGTAAGTTGAATGTAGAAAATTTCTCTTTGGGTTGTGAAATTTGTGGAAACTGATAACTACATTTTTTGTTTTCAAGTATAATTTCATTATAACTAGCCAGATTTGATAGTTGGTATAACAGAATATTTTTCCCACAATATAAATGTCTACTATAAAATGTGCACTGTAAAACAAATATGGGAAATATGGAAAACAATGGGAAGAATACAGTGCTCTTGGTCTCACCCCTAACTTAAGGACACCTCTGACATAAGGACATATTCTGCTGGACCATTAGTGTATGTAAGAGAGAGGTTTTACTGTATATACATCTTAATGGAAAAACCTAAATAGATAATTTTAAAACTCTTCAGAATCCACTACACAATGTTAAATGCTAAATGTTTCTCGTACAGAATTTTTTTTAGGGAACAGTAATTTTGTAAACTTTCATCTTTAATTCTCTTTGCAGATGTCACCTAAAAGTAAATAATAGTATTCTTCAATCAAAATCTTTAACTAATTTACAAGGTTTACAGAGTATTTAGTATGAGTTTGTGAACTCACAATTAACCTTATTATGACAAAAAATATATTAAGGTATTCATATTAGACATTTAACATCACCAGCATTGGACAGTATTGAAAATACATGTATCATATTATAAATATATATTTTTGATACATTTGTATCTTGTAGTTTGCATTGAAAATACACTTTAGGTGATGTATTTCGTATTTTAATTGAAAATATATTTTGTATTATTTTATTTACAAATTATTGGAAATAATTTTCATGTTACTTATGGATATTATTAGTAATCAGCTTTAAACTGATTCATCTTTCCTGCCCTGGAGAAATGCCCACCCTTGGATGAATTGTGGCTGCATATAATGGAGAGTTCCTTTATAAGATGCTGTCCTAGGAACAAGGTTACTATTTGTGATGCATTCTTTTTCAGTTTTGAGGTGACTGTGTGAGCTGTTGGAAATCCTGAGTAGTTTGCACCTTCTTATTTTTCATTTACTTTGACATCTGCACCATTTCTTACTTTTATTTTGGGTTGCAATTGGATTTGACAATGATATTTTTAATTACATTTAATTGTAAGATCAAGTTACTTCAAAGCATGTCTAGACATACAATGGAAATTACAGAATGGATATTGGTAAGAGTTCTACCAGTGTACAGCAAAATTTGCCATTTTACATAGTTTTGAAGTTCCCAGGAAAAGTAAGAGCTCAATTTACACTTTGCATGCCTCCAAGAAAAATCCTAATTAGTGGCTTTTGTAGCACCACAACAAATTTTAAGACTCCTTTAAAGGTAATTGGTCTTACTGGATTAGTATGGTGTTAATAGGTTACCTCACCTATTAAAAAAGACATGTGACACCCACTGGGGTTTTAAGGGGCTTTAAGTGACTGGCAACAATATTGGAAAAATAAACTGTATGCATTATTTTATTTAGTTAGGTTGAAATTTTCATATTTGATTGTAGTAAAAAGCAACTAAGCCAGGTGTGGTATAAGAAACCCAACTCAGACATTGGAACAATATACCCCCAGTCATCCCAACAAATTTCTTTTAAGTTCATCACCAATTTAATGGTCAAATGTAATGTATTGCTGAATGTATCAGGTAGGCCAAAAGCTACTGAGGAAAATTTTTCACTTTTCATAGGTCATCATTTAGCCTATCCATATTTGACATGTTGGAATTCCCTTTATGATATGATTACCAAAATTTTGAGGTCCCTGAAGAGACTAGTAGTTTACTGCACTTGTTTGTACTTGAAAACATAAAAGAAATAGAAATTGAGTACATGAAAGAGCATTTTGAAGTATTTATCCACTTGAAATAATGCTTGATCACTTACAAAGAAGTAGGTACCTAACGGTCTCTATGGACAATTGCTTCCTACTCCTTTTACAATAAGGTCCAAATTTGAAGAATTAGAATCAAAAAACCTTTGGTACTGTGGGCTACTTCTGAAATCAGTCAAGACTAATCTATGCAGTTGATTTGAAAGGAATTTTGTCTCCTTGCCCCTGAAATGAATAAGGCATGAGTTGCAACATTCACTCATCATTTTTTTTATGTGTGGCTGTCATCTGATATTGGAGATCAGCAGGGGAAGAGGATGTAAGATCTCATGATTAATTCAGCCAGGGGAATAAATCCAACCCCACCCCTGAAGTGTGATAATGGCTCATCCACAGATGATGAGAGGTTTTATTTAAATGAAAGTGGCAATCAGAAGAAAATATGATTTGGAAATATTAATCTTTACAGTAAAAGTCAGTGTGTGAGTGTTTTAAATAAATGTCCTTTATTAAAGCAAATGGTTTTGAAAAACAATTCAAGCATTCTGTTGAGTGATCCAGTTGAAACATATTTTATTTGCAGATCTAATAAACAGTCCACAAGGGCAAATTTTAGTGATGCTTTTTTTAAAAAAAGCTTTTATTTTTAAAAAGAAATAGTGATATTTTTCAGTTATTCATATCTAGTGTGTCTTCTGTAGAATTAACTTAATAATTAATGATATGAAAATACATATAAATGTCTAACTCAATTTTTAGGAAGTGTTTTGCATTTTCAAATGTAATTTATGTACTACATTTTGTATTTTTTGGAAGTTTTGGCAGTGTATTTTGTATCTTAAATGTAATGAGTTAAGTATTTTTAATCTATAAAACTTTGTATTTTCATGTATTTTGCTTAACTCTGTGTATCACAGTATTTGATATAAAAAAGTTATGTTATTCAAGACTGGTATTGAAAAACTCATCATTTGATGAATATGTTTCACAAATGAGCCTATTGTCACCTCTCTTAGGTTTGTGGAGCCACTGAGACCTCAAAAGTCTTACACATACATGTTCAAGGCTTATGATGGATATCTCCTCAAGATTGAAATATTTTCCCCTGTGCCAGATTTAACAATCAAACAAACAATAAAAAATTATACAAATATAAATAAATGAAATAACTCTACTCAAGGCTGAGCAGATCTGTGCCTTCAACTGAAAAGTTTCCAAGGTGCCAACCCTCTCCTACTTTCTACTAGTGCATATGAGAGAGAGTTCCATTTCAAAGAGAGTTGTTCCTCTAAAGACTAAGTGTGAGGCTCATTAATATTCTCAATAAAGGAAGAAAACTCTTCTGCCAAAAAGAGTAACTTTTGACTCAATTCTCTCCAGTTCATTCTTTGTCATAGCAGTGCCTGATTACTGAATTTCATCATTAATATTTTTCTATCAAAAATTGAATTGTTCAGTGTTCATTCTCATTAGCATGGGTGATGTCTTCACTCTCCAGTTCTCAAAGAAGTCTACTGAGCTTCCCAAAAGTACATCTACTGCACATCATTTTAAATTAATCTTTTAACTCATCTTCCAGAGACTCGATCAATCAAGAAATAATAATGTTTGTAGATGTATTCATTTTATGGCATGAATTACTCATTATGCAAACTTCACTGAATGTTTCTTTGAAGTGAATTTTCTCAATCAGAATGTTGTATCTGTATAGATACCTACTCAGTCAATGTTAAATCTTGGCTGAGAAGTACAGTGGATATGTAAACTGACTACTTGTCGATTGCAAACTGAGATTCAATATTTGAAATCAGTATCTTTCTAGCCAGAAGTCAAATATGCAGATCAGAATGCTAAAATGGCAACTGAAATTTATATATTAACTTAGTACTCTTTTTGTTTTCATTTCTTCATTTATCACTTTATACATCCCAGAATAAACTCACTTGGAAAAACAACATCCATGTTCTCAGTGGGACTTACTCCCATGATGTTTGGGTTTGCTGGAGAGTGCTGTACCCCTAGGCTAACCAGGCCAGCTAAAAAATTTTAGAATCCTCAGCACATATTTTTATTTTTTACAATTTCTCTCATCAATTGTATTCTTTATCTCTTTTCCATATTTATTTCTTTGAGCTCAGTTACTCTGGTTTCCAACATTTACTATTGTGCTCAGGGGTATTTGATTGCCCTAGAAACTCTCATGATGTATTAATCTACCTATGATATAATGATTTTGGATGTTGTTTCAATATTTATATTGGAATGGTGAAATTATTTTATATCATCAAAATATTTAATTAAATGAGTGGCTTATAAATATAAATTTTGTTTTAAAATTACTGTGGAATCTTCTTTGTTAGTTCCATTCCTGGTATATTAGGGTAGAGAAATAAGCACTTTAATCATTGGTGCACCTCTCATCTACAACATCTAAAGTCTCAGATTGATGAAATTTTAAGATGTAAGTTTTACTAACGTTGCCTACCTGTCTGATTTGTGTTTTGCATAAGGCTTTGCAAAACTGTCCTTTAGTATGACTCAGGTGAGTAATTTAATTACTTTTATTGGCGAAGAGCTGATGTATCTTTATAAACCATTAATGATCTAATAATGGCCTCATTTTATTAAATAATTGAGAACAGGTACATTATCATTTAACAAATTTGATGTTTTCAAAATATGTTCCTTACATTGTAGTTCACTTGATCTTAACAGAGAGGGCCATTAGAGAATGAATCGCAAAGTGTGGTATAATTTTCATCTTCTAAATAAGAAAATCGTGGATACAAATGTCAGATTTTATTTTTACAAGAATTGTATGATATATGTAATGAAAACATTAAGTATGGCCTTAAGATGATTTTAACCATATTGAGTTTTATGTGATGTTATGAAACTCAAAAACTGAGTTGGTAGCTGCTGGTACTTCAATTTATTCTTTCTTCTCTTCAGGTGGAGGCTCTGGGAATGGACCAGCAACCATCTTCTGAAGAAAGGCTGCAATGCAAGGTATTTTACATTAAAAACTAATAGTGTTAAAATTAAACAAATTACTTTTAACTTTGAATCAAAATGCTAAGTAAATGTTTGAATATACATTAATCAAATAATTTATCTTACAATATAATTTTTTTAAAAGTCGTTTTGTAGGTCTTTAATGATTTCTATTATCAATGATAAGAATTTCAAACTGTAAGTGTTCCATTAATTCTCTATATATACTTCAAACTATGGCACATATTTCATTGAGCCTTTGAGAAACAAAGAAATAGTGAATTTTTCCTCCATAACAAAGTTTAAGTGTTAACTCCTTAGTAATATGGGTATGTTAATTAAAGCTATTATCTTGCCATTTGAAAATTAAATGATTTTCCATTGTCAGAGTATTCCACACAGTGTATATATTGGTATGGATATTTAACAAAAAATATGTACATGGGGTTTTACTCAGGTTTAGGATTAGGAGCAATTAATGGAAAAAGTGCAGACATGCCTTCATTATGAAAAAAATTAAGTTATATTTAAAAACAATAATGTAATATTGATAACACATATTTAATGTTCATTCTCACAGTATTGGTACCCTTTTCTCTCTTACTACTACTATAATTTTTTCTAGTAACAGTTTCTTCATCTTTAAGTACAATATTGTAAAAAAACTAGTCATCAAAAGTAGGTATCACATTTCAAAAACTATGTATTAGTACATATTAGTCATTTTCATCTCATGACACCAAAACTATTTAAGCTCTTGGAATAATCCCTGCCTAACTTTCATGATAGCCCTTTTCTGCATGTTAAGTCATACTTCTGCCTCTATCAATGAATGTTACCCAGCATTATTAAAATCTTTCATCCCTGCTGCCCCTGCATTACTTTTAATTTCTATAAAATTACTGCATCTTAGCAACTCGATCGGTAAAACTATAAAACGTTTCCATTAATTCACACCATTTCTGTTTTTTCAAGAATTAACCATACTATTCCAGATCACATTTTATTTCAATGTAACAGAATGTGATTTGAACACTCCTGTATTGAATTGGCTGTTCTCATTCTTTTGTAGTAAAACTCTTATCTGACCATTTCTCAGTATAAGACTTAAGAGTCCACATGGATAGAAAATTTGAAGCAACTCAGGTATTTTGCATGACCACAAGAGGAACAAAAGTCATCTGTCCCAATCTCCAATCTCAAAGCCAGACTCATGACTGAAACTTGGTACATATTTCTGTCAATCATGTAGTATATTTATTTGTTATATATTTAATAGAAATCTTTCTGTATAAGGAAGTTGAGAAAAATAATTGTCCATTGTCCTTAGTCAATCCAATGCATGTTATATGTATGGTACATTTTCTTTTGTCTGTGGCTCAGAAAGCTTATGAACAGGCATTGAAAAGTTATAATATCCAAGCATATGTTGCATGGTTTATTGACCAGCAAGATTAATCACAATCAAGTAGGCTGCTGTTGGAGGTATCACATAAAATAGAGATATTGAAGAGTAGGAATGCACATGGATAATCATTTACTAAAATAGCTCATGCCACATTAGCATCTAGTTTCAAACCTCTGTCATGTAGCTTGATTTTTGCACAGAATTAAAAAAGCTGTCGTTAATTTTTGCAGCGAATGTTGAAATTATTGTCCTTTTACTCACATTTATTGCCACTCTGGTTCTTAATTGGCTTCTGGGAATGGTCCGGCTGCGAGCTTTTTCAGGAAGGCTACAAAAAATGTGCACATTTGGATAGGGTAAAGGATTCTACTTCAAGTGCATATCAGGGAGGACGAAAAACAAAATTGACCCAAAACTAGGACAACATAAGGGATGGTTAAAACTACAAACTACATAGTAACTAATGAGTAACTTCATCTATTCAATAATATTTTTTAAAGTTTCATGAATCAGAAGTGTCTTTACCTGCTTAAACCACTATTAATGTTGCTGATTTGAATTTAATATATTATTTTTCATTCTAAGGAAAAATCTTATATTTATTATCTAGAAGAAAAACATATATCTTTAAACATTGTACCTAGGAAACTATTAATGTTCTTCCTTAATTGAGTTACTTATATAATAAAGGAATTTTCATTGTTAAATGTGAAATGTATAATATCTAAGGTGATGAATTTCTATATTGTAAATAGAATCACTATAGATAAGGTTTTTTATTATGAATACAATCTGTTCAACAAATATTGTTATTATTAAATATTTAAATTCCTGTTTTGTTTTATGATGACAAAATGCCTTCTACTAACCTAATTCATAAAACCTTAGCAGTCAAAATTAAATTTTTTCCTCATTTATTCATTTGATTGAATTCACAATTTTGTCTTGGGAAGATGTGGTGCCACTATTAAGACCATGCATGAGAATAAAAAATAACAAAGGAAGAAGATAACTTCGTATAGGATGAGGAGTACAAAAAAAACTTTCCAAAGTAGGTAGGTCTACATGTAGTGCAGAATATTAAAGTACTCAGGTGCATATAATACCAATTAAGTACATATGGTATTCCTTAAGTTCACACAACTACTTAAGTGCATAAAGGTTTGTTCACATTTACAAGTCAGGTTGAATATTATTAATACTTTACCAGACATTTCTCCTCTGGGCACCTTCTAAACCAATATGTCAAAGAAAACTAAGAATTAAGCTGCATAGAGCTGTCAATATGTATGAATTTGAAAATGCATATTTCAGCCTTGAAAGCTGTAATGAATTTATGTTGATTTTAGTGTTTTTCTTTCAGTCACTATTGAGTATATATGGCAATTTCAAGCTGATTTCATCATAAATTACCTACTTTGTGTTCCAATCAAAATTTTTGTTTAATAATAAGTGTAACTGTTACCTTTATTTCCATCTATCTTATTTCTCTTACTCTAATTATTAAATTCCTAATTTAATTGTTTTGCCTTATTCCTACTATTTTCAAGTTTACAATCAATTTTTTTATGATAGTGAATTAATATTTATATCTGATATGAAAATCACATATTAATGACTACCCACACAGTATATTTTCAATTTTCTTTTATTTAGAAAAAATTACTAGAAACTTTGTAGCAACCCTAGTATCTTAATTTTCATCCATATTTCTCCCATTATGGCTCCCTTAATTTGTTTAGTGGTTTGCTAAGTCTTTTGAGCAAAATTGATATATTAATCACAAGTATATCATAGTCATAATCATTCGCAACTATACTTATCATTGCCTATCAGAGGTAGTTCTGCACCTAGTGAAACTAATGTGGTGAAAGTATTCAATTAAAATTATTCATAATGTAGTAACCCCATTCAAGGATGCAAGGTACCCTAATCACCCTAGAATTCTCCAAGTGAGGAGAGAGAAGTAATTATTTTTATCCCTTTCTAAAGGCTTACGAGCATATGGGATGAATCCATCCTCATCCTCTGCATCACAGCAATCCTTCATGATGGCTTCTACTTCAGCATCATTAAGGCGCTCACCTGCAATCAATAAACACATAACAATTTTCAATATATAAACCAAGTACTGACAACTTCAAATATTTATGAAAGGTAAAATCATGTAGAATAAGTAATATCTAAAACTGACTTCACCATATAAAGAAGGGAGACAAATAGTGAAGTAACGGAAGACATATTCACCAAAATTTACTATGAACTTGTACAAACAAATACTTGATACTATAACTTTAATCAATAATTATAAATTTAATCATTTAAACCATAAATGAAGAGGTAGATAACTATAGTTATCCTGGTATCCAGGTATTATAATACCTGGGTACCAGGATATTCATTTGAGAAAAAATCAGAGACTCAACAAGAATAAAATTTTACAATATTTGAAAACAAGATAAAAGATTTTTATAAATATATATCATATTGATAAATGCATGTGAATTTGTAGGTAATTGCCGAAAATGTTAAAAAATATAACAGTATCTACTTCAGTTTGTCTCATATCAGAAAAATAATAGAGTGATATTTCATTATTTTTAGTCATACTGATAAGAAGGATTAAACTATAAAGGCAGGATTATTTCTGAGAGATGTAGGTAGAGCCTTTACTATACTTGGATTTAGATAGGTACATACGGTACATAATTTTGTTTTATATATGCCGCATTTTAATTTTCCCCCCAATCAGTGTTCTCTCATGAAGGAATTTTGAATATTTTTTCTGACAAATACTTCTTAATAATGCATATTAATATGATTAATATGTATTTCACATAAATTACATACTCGATTTCATTATTCTTGAAAATGATATACCATCCTTCCTATGTCCCTACAATAATCACTCGTCTGAAAAAACAGACAGCATAAGTAGAAAAAGTAATTTTTCCACCTAGGATATATTGGAAAAGAGATTCACTTCTCTGGGCATATATCTGACTCTATTCCCCTGTCCCTATTTAAAATGGATATTTGCTATATCTAAATCATGAGAGTCTAAACAAAAGGTAGTAAATAGTCTCTACGCAAAGGAGTAATTTGGCAACAAGACAGAAAAGAAACTCATTGTGAGACTAGATTATCGTCACCTATCAGTTTGATTTATAAAAAAATATTCTTGAAGAAAATTACGAAGTGCTATGATATCCTCACCAAGGGAAAGAAGAGTGTGTGACAGCTCAGCTGAGAGCATAAGGCCGTTCTCAGCCTTGTCGTACAGCTTCAAACACTCGAGGAAGTCCTCATATGTGCCGCTCTCCTTCTCCTTCTTAACCTGGGAGAAAATTGGAAGGAATTCGTCCAATTTCAGCTTCTTCTCATCTGTTAAAATGGGAAAAGTCGAAGTTTAGTATTAGAATAACTCTTCATCACTGAAAACAAAAAGATTAATATTTACTCTCGTAATGATTTTAACTATAATCCTGACATATTACGATATTACTTGCATTTTTTTATTATCACTTATGTGGAAAACACTGAGAGTATAACGATATGACAGTGAAATTTAATAAAGACGTATTGCAGGTCTAAAAGGCAGATACTTGTGTAAAACCATCCGAATTGACGACTTAAAAGTTTTGACTAAATAAAAAGACAAAATCGTGGAATATACTCGTATTAACTGTATTTTATTTTATGCCAATCATCATCCACTTCTAGAATGTAATTGATTAACAGATTGTGTAATAATTTTTTAAATCTAATCTTTAAAAAAATACTAATTAAAACAGCAACACTGTAGTTAACGTTTACACTTACTCTTCTTCTTGGTGCCTCCCATCTTCTCGACGATAGCAAGTGTTGGGTTGAGGTTAAGTGCCCTGAGGACATCTCCAACATGGAAGGCGTCTACGGTGCCATTTCCCTCGAAGTCATAAATTGAGAATGCGAATGAAGCCCCTAGGGAGAAACGCAATTTTAGGTATGGCAGCTGAATTTAATTAGCTGAATTACACTTTTAATCCATGCACACATATATATATATATATGGTATAACATTATTTATCTATAAATCTCTTTCTTTTCGTTTTATT
>WURS02474421.1:10715225-10735019 GCA_011762765.2 Rhinocypha anisoptera
CGCACCCATATGCCTGCCTCCCCCGCCAAGCCCCCTGGGTGAAATACCCACGAGCCGTGGGTTCCGGCAATACGATCACGCAAAAGTAGGACAAGATGGACCCTGGGGAATCTGTTGGCAGTTAACAGTGTTCGTCGTTTGAGCCTATAAGGCTGATACTCTGTCTACTGGCATTCCCTTCCTTAAACAGGAACTTCTTTATTTATAAATCCATTTTTGTCCATAGTGGCAGGGTGAAAATATTCTAGCGTCACTACAATGTAGTGTACGCTAAGTGAAAAAATAGATGCTCATTACAAATTCTATAAATTTAAAAAGTTCCATATTTTTAAGTGAAAGGAAACACTTTAATTACTCACTTAAAAGATCTTTTATTCATAAAAAACATCAGTTAAAAAAAGTATGCGAAACAAATTTTCAAGTTGTGTTGGTGGAGTCCGACAGAAACTCTTGCCAAACTTTCAGCTAGACCGAGAGGTGGTCATGGGTGTGGTTTACTTTAGTCTCTGGAGGTACCCAAGAATATCCATTGTGGCCCGACAGAAGGGTGGGTGCCTGGGACGAGCAGCGATATTTTTTTCTTCTGCGATCGACGAGTTAAGTAGGACAAAAGTCTCAATGAATCAGGGATGGTGCTTTCCGTTCGGCGCCTTCATATTGCACATTTCAAAAAACAGTCATCGACGGCCAAAACATTCATAATAGTGCTTCATTCATCATTATGAAGCACGATCAATTTGGCAAGATTTGGAATTAGGAGCTTTTATGGCAGAAGGCGGAGCAAACCCTGTTACCAAAACTATTTTAAGAACGTGGTGGACCACGTTTCTTTTGACTCAACTCACAAGAATTTCGTTTTTTTTAGCACTCCTGGCAAGGTTAGAGCGAGAATTCATTTTTATTCGCCCTTGGATCGATTCGGAGTAATTGGTGCTTGGGTGATCGCTTCACCCCGAGAAACGAGAAGACAAAGTTTCTCATTCGGCGACCGAATTTCCACCCCTTGCGTCCATCCGGCCGCTCCTTATCCGTGCTCCCCTTCACCTCCCGATGCTTCCCCCTCGCCCTCCTACTCTTAGCCTCTTTTGAAGACCCTCTTAGCATCTCTGACGTCTCATTTCCGCCTTTCCTCTTGTGCTTATGCCCCGGCGAGTCTCCCGAGGGGCTCTCGCTCCTCCCACCCTCCTCGGCCACGGTGGGCTTCTTTCTCGAGAAGAACTAGCTCATCGCCCCCCTGCCGCTTTTCTCCCTTGCCTTGGGCAACTCCAAACTGCAGGCGTTGTGTATAACCCGCCGGATTTTCGAATGTTCATCCTCGTCGGATATGTTGTCATCCATACGGCCTCCTGTGCCATCAATTTCATTTGAAGTTTCAGTGTTACCCTTTTCGTCACCATTGCTGGCGAGGATTACGTTGCTTCCCGCTGCTCCGCCCCCTATCGCGTGACAAGCATCTTCCGCAACGGCAGTTTCATGTTTCTTCTCCTCCTCAACCAGTCCCATCAAGCCCGCTGCTTCATCCATTCCTGAAACCCCGAGGGTATTTTGTGACGTCTCTGGAGCCTCGGTGGACGCTTCGATTTCGGCACGTGCCGTCATCGCACGACAATCTTCATCTTCTACATCTGATCCGTGCTAATCGCTTTCTAGCAATGATTCGCTTGACTTTTGTAGCTCTCCTAATGTATTCCATCTCGATTTTCTGATTCGAATTGGATTTTGGTTGGTATTGAAATCGCATAGAACATTATTGCAATCTACGCAATTAATGTTTCCGAATTCCAATCACAGTATGCACAGTAAATGATTTCAAGACTGTTACTTTTGGCTATTTGTATGTTCTGGAGTATTACAGGGGAATGTTTAATGTCTTTCGTAAGTGTGATTTCGACTTTCTCTTATACGTCTGAATTTTGATTTTTCTTTTGTGGCAAAAGGAACATAATTGCAATGTGTTATCAGCAATTATTTTGAAGATTTTTTTGTGGTAGATCGTTGACAGCTCGAATATAGAGGGAAAATTAGCGTTTGCTCCTGAGTAAGAACACTCTAATCTTGAACATTTTCGAGATTTTGGTCATGATTATACCACGGAAATTTTGTGTTCTCGCAGTGATTTTCCGAGCATTCATTGCATGTTGACATATAGAATGTTCTTTTGGCTTGCAGTTCCGGAGTAGAGTAATTTTTTAACGACGTTGATTCAAAAACCGGCACACAACCCTCTTTTTCTACACTTTAACTTCTGAAGAATTCTACACTTTCTTAATACGTAAAGCTATCGTCGGTGTTGTATTTTGCATTTTGAGATATAGACGGGACGTCGATTTATTTTTATTCTAGTACCAGTCATTTGAACGACCGACAGCACGACCTCCTCCTCGGTCTGCAGCGAGTCTGCGCTCGATCCATAATTACTGCAAGTAGATGATTTGAGTCCTTCCTCCTGCAAACGACCAAGCGCCGTCGTCCGCTTCTCTCTCATCCACCCATGCGCCGCAGTCACCACCCTCCTCCCTGGCTATGAACGCCTCCTTCAGGCGCACGGCGTCGGCGGCCTCCCTTGCCATTTGCTCTCTTCCGAATTCGATCTTCCTTTATATCCTCCAGGAGTCTCTTCAGGGTTTCCTCGTAAGAAGTGAATCACTCGTACTCGCAATGGCTAGTCTTTCTAGCTCACCGATGTCCTCCGTCGAGCGGGGACCCCCTCGGTCGTCCCCTTAACTCGGATTCGGGTCTTACTCGAGCCACTCTGTATGTACCTATGGAACCGGATCGGAAGGTATCCATTCCCATGGTGTCTTCACCGCTGAGGGCTTGGAAACCGCCGATCGCAGGGAATGTCTCGGAGTGGGAGCGGATACGCCTCTTGCACAACTGCAATTAAAAGCATGTATTCTTCGGCCAAGTTCATTATTCATATATGTAGCCACGTATACAGTCTGAATTTAAAAAATATTTGTTTCAGGAAATACTTTGGGGGAAATATTAGTATTATAGTGAATTATTGTTCCTGGATTAAAAGTGTAAGTGTAATACAGGATACAGCTCTCCACATTTAGCATTTACATTGATGTATCTCCGACCTTGAATCTCCATAAGATATAAATGCCTATGTTGCTAAAGCATGTGGGACAAATAGAAATTTATAAATTCATTATATATATATATATATACCTTAATACATATATGTATTAAGTTAAAAGTGAGTGTTGGGTGATTTTAATGGAAGCAATTAGGATTCCAATAAAATTAAAAGTCTTCTATTGACCTACAATAATTTACCTTCTTTACAAGCATAATAATTTCACAGAAGAAACTTGTCTGTGGTAACTTATGTTTATATCTTCGCATTCAATATGCCTCCATACGTTTAATTTTGTTCCTCAATTTAAGAATCACAGAGTATACTCTGTGCTAGAGTTAGGTATTTTTCACAAGCTAAAAGGTAACTTGTACTAAAGATAGTGTCATGATAGGACAAATCGCTCTGTAACTAGCATTTCTTGTGATTTTAAAAATAACATTTCATCTCATCCAAGGGGCTTTGAATTTTGTTTGGCATGAGTTTCTCGAAAGTGTATACAAGAAAAATTTGCCATAATTTTACGAGCATTTTTAAAACTAGCCTTGAGAGGAATCCCCAATCTTATTGTCTTTGTAGTCCATTTATATTCAGATTTAAATGTTATTTAAACCTTAGTCCATCAAGAAAATATGAAAACTTGGATTACACTTGTAACAAATCCGCTGTTGCTCTCCTTCGGTCTATTCAACATCTATCAAAAATATTAAATATTAGAATTTTGATCGAGTATTATTTATATTATTTTTCCCTCGAAATTAAAATAACTTAAATTTTTTAAATGAATTAGTTACATTGAAGTAGACGCTGACGTAGTCTATTATAGGCGCGTCTCTGGAACGCCATTATTGTAAAAGTGAAAAAATTTTAATTTCATTTGCTTATTTCACCCCATTTTGAAACTTATTTTAGTGTAATACTAAAAATAGACGTAAAACAATATTTTAATATTCCATTAGTCTATTTGACCCAAAATATTTTACTTTTATATTGGTCCAATATTTAAATTAATTTACATAATTATTTGCTAATGTTTATTTTAAAAACCATATATGGACCGCGTTGATCATTTCATCTTAAGCTAGAGGTGCCGTCCGGTATCATTAGAGAGAAAATTTGTATATGCTGACATTTGTCCAACGACACTAATTTTAGCAATCTATTTCAATTAAGATTCGAGTAGCAATGGTTCAAAAGCCTCAAGGATTATCATGCGATAACTTAATTCGTCAGTATGACAACAATCATTCGTAGTAAGACTTGTTTCAATAAAAGTAATCAGTTCATAATTGAATGATTTTATAAATTATTGGGAAAAAATCAATGGGGAGATATTGGAATCGCCAAAGTGGCACATTATTTTGGAAAAATGCCCAATATTCACAATGCTAAAAGTCCCTACCAAGACTTACTTACTTTTCATATACTGGTCTTATAGTTCATAATGTGAGCTTACATAGATATAAGCTACATAGTCGTCGGAAAACACCTCTAAGAAAACCGGAAAATATAAGTTATATTCACCATTACTGGATAAATTTAACCCATCTCTGCATGTAGTAATACTTAAAGTATAAGTATATGAATATGCGTAATAACATTCCCAAGAAACATGCGTTACCTCATTTTTAGGATTTGAATTCATAACCTTTTTTATGAAAATAATCAAGAGTATTACCAAGAAGAACCTCCATCTTTGAAGTCAAAGTGTATGAGGAAGAATACATTTTTGTGAAGTGTGTCACATGTAAAAAATACCTACCAGAATAACAAATTGGAAAGTCAAATATTTGCTGGAGACGTCATACATTAAGTTGAAATTCCAAGGGTTACTGATAAAAAGTAAAATGTATATGCTTACAGAGAAGAATGGTGAAACATACATAAAAATTTTAAAATATTTTTCGCTACATAATTTTTAAAGAAAATATTGAAATGAAACATATTCGTCTCATTTACCTTTGCATAATACAATACGAGACTTATTGTAAATGTCATTTTTGCGAAGAAAAGGTGGAGTGAAAACCCAGAGTGTCATCGAATCAGTGGAAGCCATGGTATGGTGTGTGGCCTAGAGGAACAACGACCAATTTAAAAATAGCTTCCTCAAGCTACCGATCTGCTCCACATCGAGACCTCCTCCTATTGTGCAAACAAATTTGGAACCTTCACGGTACGCTACCCTTCTCTCCGCTTCCACTTTCTTCTACTTCGTTATCATGAGCCGAAAATATCACGTGTTAACTTTTAGTGATATTACAGAGTAGAGAAAAAATAAATATGGACTAATTACACAATATACTTTTCCACTAGAATTTATTTACACACTAGTAGTACTTAGTAACTAATGATGAAGTTTATGCGACGTAATTAGTTATCTCCAAATACATGCTGAAGGAAAAGTATAAGGTTATAATATTCGATATATATGCAATTCCCCAAAGTTCGTCCTAAAACCATGGAAGAATAGAATTTGACCATTTACTTTGAGGCAAAAACTGGAGAAGTCATTTATTGATCGAAATAATGACTAACATATTCTGTTTACTTTGCACTTTAGAAGTTATCTCTGAAGGACAGAATAGCCTTATTCGTATTGAACTTTTAAAATTATTTTCTCTTGATCTTTTCGTGGAAGAAACTATGTACAGAAGCTCACACACACAAAAATACTCGCACGCTATTGCGACTATGTTTATGAATACATGCCGTAAGTTGGGGCGAGTTCGGCCACTTTGTCATGCATAACCGCAATTTACGAATCGGTATCTTTGCGGATACGCATGAAAACCGAAATTAAAAATTATTAAACCATCTGAATTGTCGCCAAAAGAAAAAAAACATTTTGTTTCATTCAATACTTCGAAAAATAATAAATTATAACTTCCGAACTCGCCCCACAAAATGGGGTGAGTTCGGACACCTGCGATCTATTTACTTGATCTTCAAATTTGAGACATTCGTGACCGTTGGGGAGTAGTAAATTCAATTAAAATGTTTCTACAGTAAGAACAATCATTTTTTTAGCGTATACGTAATTTAAGATCCTGTCTGACGGTTTTAGTTTTCTTTTTGTTGTGGAAAATCTGGAAATGTAAAAGTAATTAGGAGAAAGTGTGAACGTTGCATCGATGATATAATTCCGAATTTTGTAATTTTTTATTATCGTTCTATATATTATTGTTGAAGTTGAGGTGTATAATAGTTAAATACAAACGAAACACTCAGACGGGTTCAATATTTCCTTTAATACTAACCTCTTCAGGAGACGAAAAAGGGTGCAAAACCAAGCAGCATTGATTAATAAATGATTTAGTGAAACAGGATCAAATGTAATGATAAACAGGACACTAACGTGTTTACAACTTCAAAAATTATTCAATATCAGAAATATTAATTAAATATCTAAAACTAAACAACCTTTTTTCAAGTCTCTTGGTGTAACCGACAGATGAACTATTTGGGTTCTTCACACGAAACACTCGTTAACAATATCGAGAGACCTGAAGTAAGTCTCTTTCACTGTAATCTTCTTCAGGATACACTTAACTGCACACGGAATTCCATTACTTTCCCAACAAAATGCCTATCCTGTTTATTAGTCGCAACATTTAATAAAATTTCTTCTCGGGTTGATGATAATCTCCTTTTAACAACTACCCTAGATTTACCAAGATCATGTCTAAAATATTTCTAGGTTTAATTAACTATGTTTTCCGGAAGAATACCTATCAAAATTATTTCTAAATTATATAAATGATATCCAAGAATAATAATTAAATAATCCTCAATCTAGTGACTGTTATGGGAACCATTTTCTCCCAAAAGGTACAGTACGTTCACACCGTCTCGACATGAAACTCCGCACCTATTCCTGGAAACTAATCCTCGAACCTTTTTTCTTGTCGTTCCTTCTGATAAAAAAAACTCCAACACTAATAATTGGAGGTCAACCGGTCGCAAAAGAATTCACCACTCTGCACATTTACGCATCCCCGTGCCAGCTGATCTTCTTCCGTACTAGACATAACAGTTTGCCCGCCACTTTTCATTTGGTGTTTTTTTTTAAGTTTGTCGTAGAGAGTTGATTCGTCAACTGCAAACTACCTTTCATGCAGCCCGAAGTGTCATCCTTCAACATTCCACAGCCTCAATACCTTTCTCAATTACACTCTCATAGTCTCTATGTGACTGCCGGTTTCTAACGGAAAGTACACTTGCCAATTTTATACTTACCTTCCTATTGGCACAGTAGTTTCTTTTCGGTGGTGCGAAATTTCGCCTTGCATGCACGAATTTTGCATGTCGCACTGCAAACTTATCGGTTTGACCACGACAAGAAGTAGCTTCATTGCTTTTATTTGCTATCAGATTCATTGATTTTATTGGTAATGTGCTATAATGTATCTTTGCTTGTTTGGGAGGCATGATTAATTGTAAAAAATAAAAACTTTTAAATAAAAAAATGTAGCGCCCGTGGGGGCGATTGTCAGAACTTACCCTAGCTTATGGGCATGTGTTTCTCGATAAATTCTAATTCACGTAAATACATGTAATATATTTCAAGTATTAACGGATATTACCTAATGGTATTGTTAATCTACAAGTTAAAGGTAATTTTTTATGAACTATTCGAAGAGCATATAAATCTACCAGTCATGAAATCTCTCTTCTTCTCTATATGCCTCCTATCTGCCATTATTTTATCTAAAAACATTATTCCTAACGCTACCTCAAGTACCCTATCTTATACAAGTAATTATGAAAAAGCCTTCTGAAAACTGCTACCTCTGAGTATCTCTTTTACCCATGCCTTCTTCGGATGTCTACAAACTTTCTCACTTACCTTACCATGCCTAAAAATTCTTCATTTGTTTTTCTCTCATTCCGTTTTACTTTCTCAATTTGTTTGCCACACCGACATCTATTTACACTCTAATACAGGTTCATTTTACTTCCTAAATAACCCCGATTCGGTGACTTGTTTTATTTAAAGTCCTGTTTTAGAATATAAATATAGCCATAGGTTCTAAATTATAATGAAAATGTTCATTTTGGACTATTGTGCCGTTCAACATGTCTTTACATTGAACATGCAACATTACATGCAACAAAAAAGCATAACAGAAAATTTAATTACCATCATAATAAGGAGGTATTTCATTAGACTCTAGTAGGGTATCTTCCGTATAATGGAAGAATTGGGGTTCATAGAAGTATGTTAATATTCATTAAGTAAGTTAATGTTCATAGAAGACTCCAGGAAACTTAGAGGCTACGTATTTCATCTGGAAAGCTCTCCCGTAGTTAAACATCATTTTTTGGACATTCTTCTCCAGTATTCAGTTGAATTTGTATTATTCCATAGGTATAAATGTATCATGAAAACGGATCATACCACGACAAAAAAATGGGTAAAAATTTCAAATCACTGAAATGGCCCATTGATCACATATAGTAATCAAAATCACAGATCATTGTAACTTACTACTCGGTCTCATCTTTCTGTTCATTTAATGATTCTGTTGCTTTCGTTAGAACACATGAAGAAGAATCATCATTATCGGTACCTGGGCTATTATTTTCCATTCTAAATGAGTTAACAATTTAAGAAGGAAGACAATATAAACAGAGTTTTGTTATCAATTGCAAATAGTGTTCTAAGAGTAATCAATATTCTTTACTCTTTATGAAAAAACTAAACCTAATTCTAAAAACTTGAATTTGTATTAACAACTTTACAAAAAGTTCTGCTTCCTTTACTGGTTTCGTAAATATTCCTTCCTAAGGCTTCAAAAATATTTATTCCAAAAGCTTCACAATGCTAAAACCTTCCTGCAAAGAATACTAGTTTTGTGCGACTCTTCATCATTTTGTCATAAATAGTAACGCTTTTTTAAGTGCTACAGATGGTTACGAATTATTGATAATATTAGTAGGTCCATTACGGTTAATATACTTACAACAACTTTCCGCATCTTGTTTATTTACATTTCTTATATTGTTGCATGTGCGTAAACTTCCGGTAACCTTAGAAACATCAATAAATCCTCAGCATCTTCCCAATATAATTACACAGACTGTACTCGATGTAAATGATGCTACGAGTAAAACAATGTTGGTGTTATCACACAGTTTGAAACTTTAAATCCGGCATTTTGTTATACAAAAACTCGCATACCGCCACCTTTTGGATCGGTTCCTAAGTTAGTAAACTTCGCCCAGGATGGCGTTGTTATCTAAGAAAATCATGGTTCTTTTTTCGTAGTATTCAAGATTTTACTGATAAGAACCTTTATACTTGAATTCTGGGAAACGTAATTATTGAAATTTCATCGAAGTTACAGGCTGCAATCACCCATTAACAGAGGACAAGTAATGAAAGGGATAAGACGAGAAATGATTAAAAGAAACAAGGAAGGTCGAAGTATTTAATCTCGAAGGTGAACGTAGAGGACGCGTAACTCGTCAGACGGATCCACAAAATCGCACAAGAGGAGGTGATGAGAAAGATGAAGGAAACAATCCTAAGGGTAGCGCAGGCGCAGGTTATTAATTTAAGGACGACGCACTTCGACGGGAGAAATGAATCTCGGCCCATGAAATACAGAAACGAGCTTGAGGAATAAGAGGCAATGTACCAACGGTCAGATAATAATATGTTAAAGGTGGTTAGGCAGTGATGACTGGTCAGGCCTGAGAAAACTTCCCACTTACACCTAAACTTCGTAAAGTTCGGGCAGATGTTCCTCGCACAATATTGGGGAAAAGACTAACAGTTGGAGAAGGATGCTGGATTCCGGGAGATACAACGACGTGGGTCACGTGAGTCGAGAGGACTACGTCACTACACGGATCAGCGCGGCAAAAGAATTGAGACCCACAATGAGCGATGTGGATATTATCTACCACCTGGAGAAACACTTCGGACGGGAATTGAACGCGGGAATAATTTCGCACCGCGTATCCTCATTGCCGGAATTCTTGGCATTTCTAAACCATTACGACCGTATCGTGTGAAGGAACCGGTGCGCGAATCGAGACACGAAACGAATGACTCTTGGCTTAAACCATGCGAAGAAAGTAAGCCATCACAACTTAATTTGCATGACCAAAGGGGCTGAGGAAGAGTCGCGGTGTAGATGGCATAGTTATTGACAGGGGGAAAGAAGTAAAGATACTATGCAGGCCGGAAAACTGTTGAGGGCGCCATGTGGAAAACCAACCAACCCACCCAATGCCTTATTTAGAGGGAAATACGTACAAAAGAAGGTGCGCAGAGGAAATACCAAGAAAATAAATGAGCAAAAGGTAAAAACGTGGGAGGTTCACGACGCAAATATTTCCCGCCATCACTGTAGGAAGTGTTAAGGTAGCGATAAATTGTATAGAGATTTCAAGATTAATCAAGTTACTCATATTAGAAAAGGAAATATTAGCAATGTTGGTGGCCAAAAAAACTGCGAAGAATGAGTTTTAAATTTGCAGATGAGCGGATGATCTCCGATTTTAAGGAGTCTGATGCGGCTTCGCAACCCCTAGTGATGCATATCATGCGACAAGGAGAGGAAGAGAGTACAGAGAACGCGATGGAGCACGTTTCGTGTCGGAACATAAAAGACAGCGTGGAGAAATTGAAGGAGTTAGCTCAAACGGAGAAGAAAGAATTAGCGGACATGGTAACCCAGCATAAAAATATATTCAGTGTATTTCAAATTAAAGCTCTCATGATTCTCGGTCCTATCCAAGAAATAGTCCTCCATTCTACTTTATCTTCTTCATTTTAAGCAAATGGACACAGCGTTCAATCTGTCACGCCTTCTAACCATGGAAGGAAGCTAATTACCCTATGGCCATGCTTTACCTTCCCATTTTATGTCTAGTTTTTAATAACGATCACTTTTGCAAGTCCATAACCATTTCGATACTACCATACTATTTGGATTTGGAGACGATTGTAAATATTTTTATCATCCACTTTCACTGAACTCACTCTCATCTCTGGGTGATATGCATCACATATATAGCTGAATAAATAAGCATGAATTAATTATGTCGATAACCTGATTGACTATTAGCTCAAATTTGTTCCTAGTCTTGTGAAATCCATGAATCAGGCATTTTTAAGAAAATAATTTCTTTTATTATTTTACCCTCATAAACCTAACCAAGAGCTTACCCATCATTAAAGTGTAATTAATAGTACACGATTAAATGCCATATTCTAATCTGCCTCTAACCACAAAGGCTGTTGAAGTAAGGTAAAGGATGACACAAGGTAAAAATGGGCCAAGCATATATTTGTAAGATAAATTAACGTAAGTGTATAGGTTAGTAAGCCCATCTAACTTCTTAACATTATCAAACCATGGATGAAGAGGTCTCAGCCTCTTATCCCACTTGCAAGTGTATCTCATCCAAATGTCTATAGTATCTCCTACCACGTATTCAATTTTTCACTAATTTCTCAGCCAGATTCTCTGAAAATTACGTAGAGAACTACCCTCATTCAACCAATTAGTACCATGTCGAGGACCATTTGCAGAGTTCCAATGTACACTGATGTGGTAGCAAATTCACAATGATCCCTATTCATAATATCACTTTATTTTCATTTATTATATAAGACTTCCATGTGTTTCTTCATAGAAGCTAAACCACAGTTCGCTTTGATGGCTTCCACGGAGTGCGATTGATGAAAAAAATCTTCCGGGATTTCCCCGTGTGTGAGAATCAAATTTGACGATAGTTTCGCCATCGTTGTAGACGACGATTTCAGGTAATAAATAGTTGGTTCTGATTTTTGACCGTCTCCCATATACACTTACCTTCTTCGTTCTGATTAGTCGATTCAAAATTTCCGTCGTGTCCGACCATACTATTCTACCAAGCATTGCTGTGATGGTCGATTCAAATTTTATGTTGTTAAATATACTCAAAAGAACAACTAGGATTCATGAAATTGTTACACAAACTGTCAGAATTATCTATGACTAAGAAATATACCTAATTTTGAGTTATCGTCATCTCTAGATTTTTTATCATTTTCAGAAACTAACAGAAGTGATACTGTCGTGTTAAAAAACACCCTTTTGTAATGAACGCAACAATGTAATTTTAGATGCGAAACAAAACAAAATTCATTTTTTCACCTGACATATAATCTATATAAATGTTTTAACGAAATAAACTTCAGGAGTATGCCTGCATTATAGTCAATTATTCTATTTAGTAATGTATTCAGGAAACCTTTTCTTTGAGAACGCGATGTAGCAAGTTTCTAGTCGGGACATACAAGGCAACGTGGAGAAATTGAAAGAGTTAGTTCAGCCGGAGAAGAAAGAATTAGCGGAAATGAAAACGCAGTATAAAAATATATAGTCAGAAATGTACCTGGCAGGATTGAGGGGTATCGATAATTAATAGTTAATAGGGGTGACTGAATACTTTACTAGGAAGTATCCGGTACCGCTAAACTTTCATCAGGAGGCGAGGGAAGGCATTAAGGAGCTGTCGGCCCGAGGAACGACTCACGTCACGATACGTCTCACCATCGGAATGAATTGTGAAGAAAAATAAATCGATTAGGTTATGCATCGACGCACAGGCAGTGAACAAGTTCGTCAAACGAGATTACGACACATCTCCTAAAACTCAAGAACTATTTCAACACTGCACTAACGCTAGGTTCATGACGTCAGTCGTCTTAACACAAAGCTTCAACCAAATTCAGTTGCAACCGAATTCACGGATAAAACTGTGCATTTTACATGAATGAAGTGTTAACCAGTTCACGAGGGAGAGGATAGCAGATATGATGGAAAGAATCGAGTCCAACAATCACAGATCATATTGTTTGAAGGCTCCGCGAGAAATGTCTCCGTGCTGCATTATATTTTTCGCGGTGGGGCAATTGTGACGTAACGGCTATGCACACTCGGCGGTGACAATGGAATGGATAGTGCCGCCGCTTTTCATTGTAGGAGAGGCAGTTGTTTGTCAGAATGTTATAAGGGAGGAGGTGTTGGTGAAGCGTCCCAAAGGGACGCTGATGTGTCGAGGAGCTGAGGAACACAAGGAGTCGTCGAGTTGGAAAGGAGGAGGAGCCAGAGAGAATTCGGAAACGGAAATGAAGACGAAGTGAGACCGTGAAGAAACCTTAGGAGTGAGTACTATGAAAGACGGTGTGAAACAACAAGAATAAAAGTTTTACAGTGTATATTGGAAATATCTTTAAACAGTATTTGAAGTAAAAATAGATATTCCACAAAAAGAAAATTGTACACATCCATTTTCAATCTATGAGTTGATTTTCAAAAAATATGTCAATATTGTGTAAAAGATAGTTTGTACTGAGTTATTTTACAAGCATATATTCAGGGATTAATCATTGACATATCGAAGCTGTATTATGACTGTTCTCGATATGAATTTCCTCTTTGCATATTAGGGACTGTATTGTCAACGCTTTCGCAGACATTTTGTTTGTATGAGGTGGCATTCATTACTTCACCTTCAGATTAAACACAAATAAGATGATTTTAAGGCATTTGTCTCTGCGGTTATATGCATATTAAATATCGCAAATGAAATCTTTTATGTTTCCATGTGTTCCTTTGATATCCTTTTTATTTGACTGTTTTCTGAGCGCCATTAAGCAACTGTTAGGAGATTGCATTGACTGGGAATGAATGATTTGTAGCTGTGGAGGCGAGAATGAGAACGAGAAACTTTGGAGGAACGTACGACCCTCATTGAAGTGTAATGAAATTATACTTCACTAATTAACCTCTTTTTCCTGCCAATTTTTATATATTTATAGGCCGGTAGCGCACCGGGATATTTAGGAACGTGTAGCATCATGTTTTTTTCTTTCTCTTTCCCAGAATATAATTCTTGCGATTTCACAACATCCCGATTCAAGTTGTTATTGGAGCTATCGACCGGTCAGCAGAATTATTTGAAAAAAAAAACAAATAAAATCCATTCTGAGTGAACTAAACTCTTATGTATTCAAGGTTTTAAAAAATTACCCGTTTAAATGGTGATATAGATCATGATGATGAAGGGAAATTTACAGGCTACAGTGAATTTTTCATAAACTCCAAATAAGACTACCTGAGGTCATCCTAGCATAAATCCCTCTTAACTCTGAATATTTCTGGGATCCGGTGTAAGAGGAGACTATCTAGGCTCGAATTCTCCAAGAAGTAAAATATTTCTTCCTACCACTTATCATTCTATCCAAAATGCCTATTCTATCCCTCCGTTACAGACTTCATGCCTTATTATCTGTCCCATCAGTGACCGTTAGAGATACCGAGAGAGACGTTATTATCTCTAATGAAACACATACAAGTCTCGGTCGTGAAGATTAAAAAAGTGTTGTATCAGTTATCTTAAGGAACATATCGATGGCATAAATTACATTAACAATGTTACAACAAGAATTGGAAAAAAATAAGATTAGATATATTCACTCACCTCTATCACTATATCCTTCTGTCTATTTACTGATTATGTTGCTTACGTTTGATTATTTGAAGGCGAATTATCCTTATCGGTACCTGGGCTATTATTTTCCATTCTAAATGAGTTAACAATTTAAGAAGGAAGACAATATAAACAGAGTTTTGTTATCAATTGCAAATAGTGTTCTAAGAGTAATCAATATTCTTTACTCTTTATGAAAAAACTAAACCTAATTCTAAAAACTTGAATTTGTATTAACAACTTTACAAAAAGTTCTGCTTCCTTTACTGGTTTCGTAAATATTCCTTCCTAAGGCTTCAAAAATATTTATTCCAAAAGCTTCACAATGCTAAAACCTTCCTGCAAAGAATACTAGTTTTGTGCGACTCTTCATCATTTTATCATAAATAGTAACGTTTTTTTAAATGCTACAGATGGTTACGAATTATTGATAATATTATTAGGTCCATTACGGTTAATATACTTAACAACTTTCCAAAATATTGTTTATTTACATTTCTTATATTGTTGCTGGTGTGTAAACTTCCGGTAACCTGAGCAACCTCAATAAATCCTCACCATCTTCCCAATATCACTGTATATCTATTGGTTTTACATTGGTGGTTCTGTTACAAGGACTGTACTCGATGTAAATGATGCTATACGTCATGTTGGTGTTATCACACAGTTTGTAAAACAATGTTGGTGTTATTACACAGTTTGAAACTTTGAAAACGGTATTCTGCCATCCAACAGCTAGCATACCGCCACATTTTGGATCGGCTCCCAAGATAGTAAACCTCTCACAGGATAACGTTGTTATCTATGCAAAAACATGGTTCCTTTTTCGTGTTGTTCAAGATTTTAATGATAAGACCCGTTTAATCTGGATTTCCGGGAATCGTAATTTTTGGAATATCATCAAGGTTAGAGTATATAGAGCCTCATTAAGAATGGATAAGTCAATTAATGTGTTCTTTAAATCACTGACTGACTGGAACTCATTGCAAGTTATAACCACATATGAAACTTTATAGCCTATATTTTGTTATTAATTTCAAGGCTTAAAAATGAGTATTTCTCCACGTCTAGCCTACGCGCATATGTTTAAAGAAAATCTTTATTTGGAACACAATCCATAGACAGGCGTTTTCTGTGATGTGATACTTTTCTAATCCCATGCATATCGAACAATAGTTTCTAGCTGAATATTGTTTCATCTTTTTTAAAATTACAGATCTACTTCACTATTATCTGCCTTCATATAAGTAATCGATGTAATCATTGTATGCGTAATATCATGCCTTGATAAAAACTCTGAATAACATGTCTAAATTAGCATAGATTATTAACATTTAAGTGTAATTAACAAATTAATCTTTTAAAACTAATAATCGTGAGGTAAAAAAATGTACGTGAAATAGCTAATTAAAATACATATAACAAGACATGGCTCTCATCGCGGACTGATTTATAAAAAGCATTCGTAATCCGACACTTATGCTACAAAAGAAGGAACATTGCTAGTGGTAAGGTGCTTTTCTTATTTAATTACAGTGCCACTTAAAATTACAGCCGTTCTGTTTGTGGTTCCATGACGTTATTGTAATATGATTACTTAAAACATACAAATGTACGATATAATATGAATTAAATACAAAAAATCCAAATCTACACGAACGGAATACCGAGTTAACCCTGACAACTGAGTTAGTTCGCAGAAACTACAGAAACCCACCCTTTTTAAACACCTATTTTGATATCAAAAAGTCACGACTATCTATGCAAATGTTATTATCAAATCATATGACATTATTCAAAAATCAAAATATGGTCATTTAATTTATCAACTTTATATCATTACATGGAAAAATCATCAGCCTAATGTGCAACGTGTAAAAGTTATTTGAAATTTAATTCACAAAACCTTACGTTCTAAAGAAAATAACTTGGAAAAAATATTAAAGTAGCATTCTTTAATGGAAATTATGGAACCCGATAAACATAAGTGTAATAGTAACTGCCTACCCTACTCGGGGCAGGACCTAATCGACTATGAAACAGATTGACGCCGTTAACCAGTAATTATAATATTATTTGAATTTATGTTTCAGACTTCAACTAAACATCATCATGTAGTTTTCTGTAGCTAAAACACAAGATAGAATCAATTACGACTGAATCTGAAGTAATTCGTGAGATCAAATTTAAAAGTGAAATATTAATTAAAAAATATAATTATATTAATATAATATAACAGGGGGACAGAAGTAAAGATACTATGCAGGCGGAAAATTTTTGAGGGCGCGATGTGGAAAACCAACCAGCCCACCCAATGCCTTATTTAGAGGGACATACATACAAAAGAAGGTGCGCAGAGGAAATACGAAGAAAATAAATTCATAAAATGGTTACACAATCTTTCTCAGAATTCTCTATGCCTGCGAAATACGTATACTTAATTTGTAGTCACTGTACATTTTAAGATATTTTATCATTTTCATGAAATATGCTAACTGGAACTGTTGTGTTCAAATACACCAATTTCCAAATAAAGGCACCAATTCAATTTCAGATGCAAATCATAACAAAATTCATTTTTTCACCTTACATCATAGATTTTTAAAAATAATAATCTTCAGGCATATTCCTTCATTATAGTCAATATATCTATTTAGTAATGCATTCAGCAAATTGCTTATCAAGAAATCGTTTAACCCGGCATGTTTGTCCAAAAGGAGTTAGCTTCTAGGAGAAATTTTACATATATTATTTTAGTACAGGTTTCATTTAACTGTTCATTTCATTTAGTTGAGTAAGTTAATTGGGTTTAGTGTGAGAATTATTAACCTCATATTACCAGAGATATAATAGTTATATTTCTTGAAATATTTCAGAGAGTGTTAGCCAAATTCATCAGAAATTATCAAGAGTGACTCAAAGAAATTTCTTTCTAACCAAATTATTTTAGAAATAGTTTTTAAAACTTACTTGGTAATTGGAAAATGTAACATGTTGAATTTCATATTTTTTTCCTTATTTGTCATTTAAGTCTTGTGTGAAGCACAAGCAAAAAGTCTATACACATTAACTTGTTGCAAAAGATTACCACACATGTCTTTACCAGATAGGAATTAAAAAATATATTTGATGTATGGCGTTTTGCCTATTTATATGCTTGCTCATCATGCTGTTATTACTTATCTCTGTTTTTTATATATATCATTTTCCTCAGTTTTCCTTTGTGCCTTTAATCAAATGATAATTGTGAATGTAAAAAGCTATTGTATTTTTTTAATTTTATGAAATGTTTTCTCCTAGTATGTAATACAAAACTGATCAACTCTTTCCTCTCTAAAGACTTTACCAGTTACATAATATATCATCAGAGGTTGCTGCAAACCAATCTTAAGATTGGTTTGTAGCAGCTCTCTAAGCTATTCTATCACCTTCCAACCTCGTCATACATTTATTGATAATAATTCTAACATTCTCCAATATGTTTCTTATACACCACCCTTGGCCACATAAATGCAAAGAAAATCATCCTATTTGAGCTGATGAAATACATGTAAAAGTATTGACCTCATAAAAGGAACCATTTCATCTTGTGAAATACTCTGGCTACTGCAATCAATTTATTTCCACGTATTTCAATACTGCTTCTTAAGACTAATTTGACTTTCTAAACATTCCTAGTAAAACTCCATTTCATTTTTTCACATTAGGGGAAACTGATTCAGATACCCTGGTGTTTATTGAAATCACAAGTCAGCATAAAAGCCAATGTCCCAACCGGAAAGAAAATTTGCATTTTGTTTTCTCGGTTGTCTTCATTCATGTATTAATTATGTGCATGATATAAAATGACATTAACCATTGCAGCTATTAACATACAAACTTAATATAATACTGAAGATGTGAATAATTGAGATAGGCTGATTAATCAGACAAATTACTAGCTGGTTTCCAATTAGATGATCTGACAGTCATTTTCTCTCAAATAATAACTCTAATTCCTGGGGGGGGGGGGGGAAAGGTAGGCTCGTGAATTCCATGGTAAGTTTTTATTTAGATTTTGACAAATTACATTATCATCAGTTGCTCAAAACCTAGATCATGCAGAATTAAACATGTTTGTGGAATTTACAATCTACCTTTTTTTTCTTCCTCAATTGGATAAATTCCACCAAGTCATGTGTGAGATAGCTTCCTCCTCTAATTTTATAATTAAAATATATTTACTCGTATTTGTTTTGCTTGTGCTAAGTGTTAGTACTACACTATTACTTCACTGTAAGAATTACATGTACCTCCATGTGTTTGTTCTTGCTATTATTTAGTCTATAATGCACTTTTTTGTATTCATCAATGGTGATAATGTGTGTGCATATAGTATAGAAACAATAAAATGTGATGTCATATTTAAAATATTCTATCCATAAATATAAAACTATTCACTGTTCTCTGTGCACTACTAACCAAATATTTTTTTTATTCATTTCATATGGTCATGATACATGACATTGAAACAAGTCAAAGATACATCATACTTAATACAAATAATGTGTGTGCATGAAAGTAGACCTAATTACTGGAAGTTGGACATAAATTCAGCCACTGAATAATACACATTTTTTAGAAGTAGCTCTTTAACTCTAGCTTTAAATGTACAAATAGAAGTTATTACTTTGATATCATGGGGCAGTTTTTTTATTTATCAATGAAATGGAATGCCAGTGACCTTTCAAAGTGTGAGAGAGGGAGAATGATTTTAAGTGAATATTGTTTGAAGTTCATGTGTTGTATTTATGATATTCATTATTGATTGTGAAAAGGCATATGTTTGATTTAGCAAAGATTGAACAGCTAAAGACATAAACAGAAAGAAATGCAATCAAGTACTCTCATAGCAAGAAATAGTGGCCTACCAGAAGTTCTAAAAAAAAAAACCTGATGTATCACTTAAATGCCTGTTTTTTTAATGAAAATATTTTGCAAGTAAGTCTTGCCTTTCCCCAGAAAATAACTATATGAAAGAAGAGCATGTATTTTACCAAAATATAAAAAAGTTATTGTCTCAGGCATAACTTTGTGGAATATGCTTAGCATATTGGAGTAAGAAAAACACTTGGTAATTCCACACAATTTATTTAAAAACATGACCTGGGTTTTGACAGGGATGTCATCATCATCAGGTGAATTTTACAGAAGAGCACTACTTTAAATACACATCC